>JANHFT010006249.1:190236-200270 GCA_032467955.1 Pseudoxenodon macrops | reverse complement strand
GAGGTAATTCCCATGCCTGGATGCTATCTCCACCCCATGAGAAGGAGCGTATCAGGTAAGACCAACGCCCCTTTTCTCTACTCTTGCAACTTCCAGTGGGTTTCATAGTTTGCTTGTTTGTTTGTTTTTTTGGTTCTGATGTTCTGTTCCTCTGGAGACTAGCCAATATTTGGGGACAGGTTTTTAGTTGCAGCCTGAAGCTACTATTGGAAAAAGACGCAGGAAAATCTATGAATTTTTAGATTCTTAATTCATTTTAGTAACCTGTTGTGATTTGGGTTCAGTTCAGTTGGCATCACATCAACTTTTCAAAATGTTTTATAATTTTTATTTATTTTTCAGATCAAAACGTAGGTATTTTTGCTTTCAGACTTTGTTTCCTATAGCTAGTCCATGTATAATTCTGTACAAAGTCCTTATTTTGGACCTACACTGTAGTTGAATGGGTTTTTTCACACCCAGACTATTATTCCCTTAGTTTGTGTTGAAAAGTCAGTTAGAGAGGATGGGAGCTTGGGGAAGGCTGAAGGAAATATTGGCTTGTACACTTAAGTAACCTATAGTTGCACCAAGTCTTACACTCTAAATATGAACCTTTATCAATACCTGCTCTTAAATTTGGAGCTCCCTCCCTGTGGTGGTTCTGTCATCTTTACCCCTTCTAGGCTATCAGACTGTTCTCTCTAGTCCAGGAGGAAATTATGTTGTGATTGAAGATGGAGTTTGTGAACACAAGCCTTTCTTATTTTCTGGTTTTTATGTTTTTGTTATTTCTTTGGGTCTAGTTCTTGTTTGTATATCTTGTTTAATTTTGTAGTACAATTATTATCTGCCCAGGGCCTTTAGGAATTGGCAACATAAAAATGAAGTAAATAAAAATAATGTAATGTTTGATTTGATTATCCTGTGCCTGTTATAAGCCTTAACCCACAATTTTCTGTCTTCCTTTAGTGGAGAGCTGGTTTGGTATGGTGATTAAAGCATCGAGGTAGAAACTGGGCAACCCTGAATTCTAGGCCTGCATTAGGAATGATGCTAGCCGAGTGACCTTGGACCAGTCATGCTCTTTCAGCCCTAGGAAGGAGACAACGGCAAAGCATTTCCAAAATCTTGCCAAGAAAACTGCAGGGACTTGCTCTCGCAGTCATCAGAGTCTATAGTGACTCAAAGGAGATTCATGTGTGCATGCGCACACCCAACATACACACACACACACAAGCTTTAGTATTAGGAGAATGTAATTCATATCTAATATGCATTGTGATATATATTATATAAAGAGGTTAACCTAGAATGAGTAATTTGCTCTTAACAGGTAGTCCACACATAACATGTGATCACTTAACAATAATTTGAAATTATGAATGACACCCCCCCCAAACAGTTATTTATGACTCATTCTGAAAGTTACAACTGCCATGTATGTGCACGCATGCATACACACACATAGACACTATGGTTACACGATCACATTATTGGCACCTTGGCAACTGGCTCACATTTATGACTGGTTGCAGTATCCTGTGGTCACAGGACCCTGCAACTAGTCATAAGTCACTATGATTTTTGTGCTGGTTTCCAGAAAAAAACACCCATTTGAGAAATGGATTCACGTAACCATATCATTCACTTAACAATTGTTGTAAAAAACGGTAGTAAAATTGAGGTCACATAGTAACTTGTTTAATGACCACAATGACTCATAACCAAAATTCCAGGCTCTATTGTGGTCATTAAATTAAGACTACCTATACTTTCCACTGATATCAAATGGATTTACATTACAACAATTTTATTGTTGCAACTACCATCATCACAGTGCAGCTAGTACTGCATTCGATAACCATTAGGCAGTCATGAACTGCTATTGCAGTTATGCTGCTCTTTTGCTAAGAAGCCACTGAAGTTTTTCATCCAATTGCCTATGGGCTCAAATACGTGTACTTTTGTGTAAAAAAAAACCAACATCAACCCAAGATATGAATATAATTTGTACGTATACCCTGGTTATTGTGTCATGGTATTTGAAATTATAGTTTATTTTGCTGCCACTGTAAAGGGAGGGAAAGGAAGATATGTGTAAAATTGGCTTTCTTCTGCGTATTGTATTACTGGTAAACTGTCAGGAAGTTCAGCACATTGCAAACGGGTTAGTGAAGTTTGCGCTAATTATTATATCCTGCCACAAGATCCTCACATGAACCCAAAATACCTGTAGATACAGTTACAGGTAAAAAACTGCAGCATTTCCCCTCTTTCCCTATTGCAAATCTGTATGGTAAGTAACTGGGCAATGCTGGCAGGGAATTCTGGGAACTGCTTCCAGATGAATGGCCTTCTTTGGATGGATCTCCCATCATGCTTGGGAGTGCTATATCACAATGCATGCAAAGCACATCTCCATATGAATTGGGCTTTTGCATACTTGCTGTGGTAGTTCTTTTTTAAGGAATCCTTAGTGTTTTCCTAAAACCCTTTATAGGAAAAAATCTTGTTAATATCAGGAAACTCAGGTGCCCAAAAGTGGTCAAGGGATACGTGTTATATATGTTAATTGTTATGTTCATGTGCCAGCATCACTGTGTAAATATGAAAATATGCAGCTTGTATAATAATATTACAATGCACAAATAAATAATCTCATGCCAAGTGCAAATACCTATATTAGGGAAATGATGGCTCCATTGCATTGGATATATTAAAATGTTGGCTCTCTTATAGATTTTTTAATTAATTAGAATTCTTCTTCTGGGTATGGAGTTGGGTTTATTGGTTGATTCTAGTTTGATCATTTGTGTTATTAAAATCGGGCATGATTGGTGATTGGTAATTGTTACGTTTGAATAGCATATATAGCAAAATAATGCCACTATGGTGTAAGGCACAGGGCTGTATGTGTGTGTGTCTCTCTCCCCCCTCCTCCCCTCTTGCTTGGTTGCAGAAGTCCTTGGTTGGATTTGAGTGTGTGTATGCGGACATGCATGCATGCATTCTGCCCTGTCTGATGTGAAATAGTAACAGCTGCTGTGCAGCTGTATACCTTGTTCTGGGAAATTTTCTCATTGCCAAGAAAGATTGAGATTGAAGGTGGTTTTTCCGAAGCATTTTTATAGCCCTTTCCACTGTTGTAATTCTTGTTAAACATTTCTGACTCCCCAGGGGGCCTTCTCCCGTTGTTCTTAACTGCTTTACAAGTTCCATTTTTCCTTATGTCCCTAGGATTCAGCCCATGCTGTAGCGGATGGCCTACCGTGTTGTGAATAGCTCAGACGTCTTTTGTCTTGATTGACTAAAAATGTTTCCTAGTTGTCCATCCAGGCAGCCAGGCGAGCTTCCATCATGGCAAAGCTTGGAAACAATAAGCACTGTCCTTTCTCGCTACCATGTAATAGAAGGCTGTCAAGGCATTTCTGAAAATTTCTCAAAGTGTTTCTTTAACAGACGTGCCAGTGTTCTTGAACAGCAAAAGCTTAGGAATGCTTGTTTTATTTACAGTTCAGAAAAGGGTGTGTCTTGCCTGTGTGTGGTTTTTTCCCCCTTGACTTTCTTAAACTTCCTTTTAGAAGGACGGGTGCTTTTGTGCATAGATCCTAAAGCTGTAAAAATCTTCATGCTACATCAGTGGACTTTTGTAGAATTAGTGACATTGGTTTTGTCTGCTTAAGTGAATGCTGGATTCCTTCCCCTCGTTGCTGTACCCAAATTTTGTCCCTTCCTTGTGCACTGTATATTTCTTATAGCTGAGAAGAGACCTTGTTGGAAATGAGAATTCACTCCAAGGTGTTGTAAATTCAGTTTGCCTCTTGAATAAGTAGTACTGTTATCTTCTGTTGGTTTTCTTGGTGAAGAATCTCTTGGAAATGTCCACACAAAATTTATTAAGAGACAATTCTCCTCGGCTTCTTCCTTCTTGCAATATTTTCCATTATCACAGAGAGTTACTGGGGGGCTGAAATAGGAAATGGGTTTTGGTTTGGGCTCAAAATAAACACAGAATTGTTCACAGTTTCTTTTGAACTGTTTAGGGGTGACGATGGTTCAGTGGAGCGGAAACTCAATGTTTAGATAGTTGCAGGTTGAGGCAAACAGAACTAAACAAAATAGGAAGATCTGACAGAGCAAGCTGGCCAGGCTGATGTGCCTCATTCAGTTCTCTGTTCCCCCTCTGCATGCTCCTGCATTGGTGATACACACTGGCTCATCCACCAATCTTCCCAATATCATCTTCTTCCTTTCCTGCCTGCTCTTAGGTGCTACTCCTAAGGCACAGCATATCCAAGCCAGTCCCCTCCCAATATTTCCAAGACTTGTTAAGTGGAAGGTCTGCAGTTCGAGACCTAAGCACTGAGTGACAGGGTGAGCTGCCATTACTTGCTCCAGCTCCTGCCCACCTAGCTGTTTGAAAGCATGCAAATGCAAGTAGATAAATAGGTACCACTTCAGTGGGAAGGTAAGAGTATTCAGCATATAGTCATGCCAGCCCCGTGACCACGGAAGCATCTTTGTACCATGCTGGCTCCCCCGACTGAGAAACAAGATGAGTGTCACCCCCTATAGTTAGATGCGACTGGACAGGAGAAACTTTTACCTTTAAAAAAAAAACTTTTCTGTTATTTCACCAATTATGAGTAATTCTTCTTGTGAAACATCTCCATCGGGGAAAGATATATATGGAATAAGTGTTCAAATTTTGATCTGCATTTGGTCCTTTCTTGGCAAAATATAAATGCCAGTCTGAATGTGGACCAGTCAAAGCTGGATATGCTGTGCATTAAATGGTTTGTGAACAGAATATTCTCACATAACCAAATAAAAATGTGGAGTATATCCTAACATGATTTTTTCCCAAATCATAGCATCCCCCTGAAGCATGGACTTTTGATTTCTGAAATTCCCAGCAGTGGTCAGGTTAACTGGAGAATTCTATATTTAGCATTAACATCTTGAAGGGCACCCAATTTGAGGAAAGTTCCTGTAACCAATCGTAAGTGGGACCCAGGTTAAATCACTAAAGTTTTGTGTCTTTGAAATTTACTGGAAACATTAAATACAATTTTTTTGGTATTTTACAATATTTGTAAACATGCAAATATACTTTCTGGGAAAGATAAACTTTATGTTTTGTTTGTGATGGAGCCCCCAAGATATTTGATAGTATGACTGGTGCCCCATAAGATATAAAAAGTTGAGAACCGCCCTTCTACAAACATTCTCAGTTCACGTGGGTGACGATTGTACATTAAGGCAGCATTTGCCTGGAATGGCCTTTAAAAAGAGCTTTTCTTCTGATTTCTTAGACTAGGTAAGAATTGTCTACATTTGGTCGAGTAAGAACCTTTTTTTTTTTATTACAAAACAGTAGGTTGAAATTTCAGACAACTTTTAAACTCCGTGGAGAAATATTTGTAATTTTGGAGGCTTGCAAGAATTTCCCAAAAACATAGATTAGAAGAAGGGAATGCAGATACTTGGGATTGCAATTCTCATTTGTATTAGTAGGTTTTGCTAATGACCAACGATTACAGGAGCTCTAAGTCTCAAACAGCTGAGGAATGCAAGGTTACTTCTTGGATAATCATCATAGTTCTGGGATTTGTTACACAATATACAGAAAAGTTTATTGAACAAACCGTTTGATAAAAGAGAAGTTTTGAAGTGACGCACATTCCCTGGAAAGAGACTCTCATAATAGTTTATGTGACATTTATTAGCTATATTTGGAGATATGCCAGCAACTGAAAGAATCCAGAGTGATGGCAGTGGAAATTTTTTACATTACTATGGGAAAGGAGTGGGGTGCATGCTCCTATTTTATGTCTTAATAAGGCTTGTAAACCCCATGCTATTATTTATTTGATTATCCACGAAGACATAATGTCAAAGGAGCTTCCTCTGCTTTTTCCTTCCTAGGATAGTTAGGTTTTAGCTTGTTAAAATATTTCCTTGATCTCTTCAATACAATGACATGAAATGAGGAAGTGACTGAGATGCCAATTGTAACACCAGGAGGCTGATTGCACCGTTTCTCTGGCCCAGATTCAGCATTTTTCATATCATCTGTGGACTGTGGGAAAAGTGAAAGAGGGAGTACAGTATATTGCCTTCTATGGAGGATATACATTAGAGGAGAGTAAAATTTATTCTTCTAATGTCAGCAGCATTGAGTTCACTTGTACAGGAGTTGAGTTTGTGGGAACCTTCTTTTTCCTCCCTTATAATAAACTGGAAAAAAGTAGCATTTAAATAAAGTAATCAAAGTGTTCACAAATGTTATCTTGACAGTTTTTTACAGTGCCTGTTTTAAATAAATAAATGTCAAGTCCACGTGATATACAGATATAAAATTGATAGATTAGTCAGACTTTTAGGGCAATGTACAATTTAAGATTGAAATGAAGCTTGAACAAGGATTTCCATCTGAGGTTCTCCCAGGCCACATGCCTACTGTGCCACAAAAGTAAAAAAAAAATGCAATGCAAAAAATACCCCCTCTTATCTAGGTACTGCAACATTTGTGCTTGCCTGCTTGCTTTATTTTCAAAATGTTCAAATTGCTTCTTTACCTGTAAGGCTTCCAAGATAATATCAATAAAAAAGGAGGGCCAAATTGACAATAGTAAAATTTACAACAAAACCACATATTACAATCAAGCAAAAATAACAGCTTTGACTGCATTGCCAATATCTTTTTTTGTATTCTTCTTTGTAGGAAAGGCCTTTGATATCACCTATGTACGCCTAAAGTTCCATACCAGCCGTCCAGAGAGCTTTGCCATTTACAAGCGCACTCAGGAAGATGGCCCATGGGTGCCCTACCAATATTACAGTGGCTCCTGTGAGAAAACATATCACAAACCCAATCGAGGTTTTGTCAAGAGTTGGGAAGATGAACAGCAGGCCGTTTGTACAGATGAGTTCAGTGACATCTCACCACTCACCGGTGGCAATGTGGCATTCTCAACACTGGAGGGAAGGCCCAGTGCTTATAACTTTGATAACAGTCCTGTCTTGCAGGTAAGAAAACTTGGAATCGGATCAAACACTAAGACTGACGTGTTTCATTTCTTAATTTCCATGTCATTCCAAAATCTTGACATTCTCTTTTTTCCTAGGGCACCTGACAACTTCCATTCTATATAGTCTCACTTTCTCCCCATTTTTACCAACTGTCATGGCTTAGATTAGGAATGCAAGGAGAGAGATCATACTTCCTTGCCATTCTTCCCTATAAAACCTTTCCCAAAACCAACTTGACGTAGTTGCCAAAGATAATATACGTAGGGAGGAAATCAAGTTGCGGGAGGAAGCATTAACTTCCTTCTCTCTATGTGCAGGTTCCTATTTATTCAGTCAGGTCCTCAATTTACAAGAGACACCTCCAAAAAGGTACTTATGACCCGGTTCCAGTAGCCTCCCCCCATCTTTCCGTAGTCACATGACCACATTTTGGACACTCGGCAACCATCTTGTATTTACGGCCATTTGCAGCACCTCACAGTCATCGCAATTTACTGACATTTACTTCTGCTCTCCAACAAAAATTCCCCAGAGCAAATAATGGGTTCATTTAATGACCACAGCATTCGCTTAATGACTTCAGCACTTGCTATATGACATACATTCATATAAGAGTATGTGTATGAAGAGTGGAGAGGCTATTTGTGTCAATGGGGAAGGATGCATGGATATGCAGGTAGGCAAGAAAAGTATAAAGAATGCTGCCTTCAGAAGTTTCTATAAAGCAACTTTTAACATGAAACAAAAGATTTTGGATTACGAACAGACCAGTCTGGGCTAGAGGTCACAATTCCTTACTTGTACTAGTCAGCGAGTGCATATAGTTACTGAATTCAGAACAAGACTAGTAAAACTAGGATAATGTTTTGATTGCTCCTCTGGTCCATAGTCCAATTTCTAGCATTTTGGTGGGAGAAAACCAGTGCCAACTTCTAGCTAGTTAAATTTATAATGATTCACACCTCTAATGAGAAAACCAGAGTTTCCCTTTTATGGTAAAAAAAAGTTTTGCACTGAATTGTTATGATGTTTGTTTTCTCTCATGGGATCCATTAACTTCCTTTTCAAGTTATTGTTAACATAATTTTAAATCCATTCTACATGAAATGAACAGGAAGAGTGTGGGATACTGTGAACACGAATGCTGTTATCCAGTGATTGTTCGGTTTTACTAAAACCATGTTACAATAGTTGTTTTTGATTCTGAGAAACAGCAGAAGTTCAAGCTGGACATCCATTTGGAACAATGATGTCTTAAGCTTGCATCGGCTAGCAAACGAGCCATGGCAAAGATACCGAGACCAAGCAAGGAATAAAAATTACACATCAACACGGCGCACAATGTAACCTGCTGTATTTACAGTGTATTTTGGACATTCTATGTGTATATTTGTGGAAAAGCAAAAGCTAGTACTTATCTATGTGTTTAAATTCCTTTATTTTCTCTCCCAATTTTTGGATTGAGAATCGGGAAGCATTCCAGATGGTTTGGAACAGAGGGCAGGGAAGGTGTGGCACAGAGCTAAATTCCACAGTATCCCCACATTCATAGGGATATAACTTGATTATAATGAGGGTAGTGAGATGACTCCAGTGTAATTCTAGACAGTGTCTGGTGATTCTTTGCACCATGCTTCTGTGCTGTCTGTTTTGCTCTCCCTTATATGTGGCAATCCTTGACTCAAGCAAACATAACTTTTTGTTTTGCCCAAGACAAAGACATGGAGCTGAAAAAAATTAGAGAAACATGGAGCAAAAAAAATATCCATATAAGGATCTGAGGTTGGAACTGAGCCCATCCAGCTTGGTTAAATGTCCACTAAATGACGCACTATATCAGCCTCCCCATTGCACCTTGCAGAAGAACCATAATTCCCCTCCATGTGTGGAAGGTACCCATTGGGGAAGGCTGCTCTACAGTTAAGCTGTTTGCTTTTGCATAAGCGTTTACAAAAACGAACAGTACACAACAAATGGAACTGCAAAACATTTGTGACTGGGAATATGATGGTTGAGCTTTGTTAGCTGCAAAATGGTGCCAAATTAGTTTGCAAAAATAATGCCAGCCACCCTTACATTTGCTTACAATACAGATGATTCTAGTCTTTGTAGGCACGTTGCAGTCCAGGAAGGTTGTGACTCATAGGATTGACAAAATCACAACCCTAGCCATGAGGATTTTCATTGACATATCTTTGCCAGCTCTTCCACTGTGTAGGCCAATTAGCTTGCCCAATTCGTGGCCCCTGAATGTCAAGAGCTTGATAATATAATGAACAAACTGATCAAAACTTCTATTGATCACAGAGACCAGTGCCCATTTCTCAGCTAGAAGCTTGGTGGCCTACATGGCCACTAGGGGGCAACTCTGGCTGAAGAATTAGAATGTGGACTTGAAATGAAAAATTGGTAATATTAAGCTCATTCAAGGGAAGCAAACTGGATTTCTTAATTGAGACTAAGGATAAAAGAAAGCCATAATTTAACAAAGAAAAGAAAAGAGTAAAAGGTCAAGTTATATCACTCATTCCTTATCCCAAAGATGCTTTTTCAGGAGGCAACTGGACTTTCTTGTTTTTTCTTTTGAATCCATTTAGCTTCTCATCCAAGAAGCTTCTTCAGCTCTGACAGGATAGTGGGGAATGGAAGGATTTATATCCTTTGCAGATAACTGGTAATTTGCATTTGTTAAAGCAGGGATGTCAAACTCGTGGGCCGGATGCATCACACGTTGACCACGCCCACCCCTGATTTAGCAAAGAGGGGAAAAGTTGCAATATATCACGTGACAACAATGGGACACCACAAGCTTGACACCCCTGTTTTAGAGGGTCGTTGAAGCACTTGGAGGTTTATCTGTGTCCTCAGTGTCACCTGAGTAATGCTCCTGGTTCCTGTAGTCTGCACTATTTCCTCTGGAAATCCATTCCTACTTCCACACCATTCTCCATAGTGGGTGGAGCTAGCATCCAGGCATGGGAATTACCTCGTCCTCCTAGCCAATAGGACTGAGTCTT
>JANHFT010006249.1:169370-190063 GCA_032467955.1 Pseudoxenodon macrops | reverse complement strand
GTCCCAAAGGTGATTTTTTTTGTTGCCTCCTGAAAAAGCACCTTTGGGACAACCATGACCTGGATGACTGAGAATCTCTACAGACTTCACTCATTCCTCATTAAACCCAAAGCAGATCCCTGAACTACTATAATGGTAGGTAGGAAAGACGTTGGGAGACAGGGAGAGATGTAGACTGAACAACTGGCATGTAAAAGTTAACTTACAGAAGGAGAGAGGATGTGGAATACAACCCTCACTAGATTTATGGGAGAGGAGAAGGGAAGTCTTCTAAAATTCTATTAATCTATAATAAAGGTACACCTTGCACTCCTGGACAAGCTCTACTTCTTCTCTGGACTACCTCATTGAGCTAACAACTTTAAATGACTCAGAGCAAATTGGAGTGGATTACATAAAACTCAATCCAAGTCATACTAACCAGATCATCTCCAACCCACCATAGGGGGCATAAGAATAATGACTGTCTCATTAGTCTCAGAGACTAATGGAATTTTTCTACCTAAATCCCATCTTATGAGGTCCAAAGCCTAGCTCAATGGATCATACCAGAGAATTCAACAGCCATATTAGCTCATGACATCTCCAAGGTAAAAGTCAATCCTTCCTTCTGCCCTCACCCTAAAATCTAACTGGAAACGAATTGGTCCAAACACAACATCATTCAAGCCATCAATATCTACTGAAAGCCTATAGGTGAGTTTTGAATCTTAGACTGTCTCCTAAGTTCCTTTTTATAGCATCATTTGGGCTGTAAAGCCTTTCCATTCATGGTCACCAGGAGGAACAAGGCCTGTATTCCTTTAAGAGATAGAAAATAAGCATGCTCCATGGGGAATTTTGTCCTGTTCCACTAGAAACCCAACCATCTCTGTCTCCTTTAACAGACTCTGGGAAACATCTGCAGGGCTGTCACATGGTCCTCCATGTTCTCCCTTATTAAACTCTACCAGTCTAGTTCCTGCACCTCCATGGAAGCATCTTTCAACAAGAAGATGCTGCAGAAAATAGTTCCTAACAAGAATTAAAGTCTCTTCAGATGTAAGCCCATCTTCAAGGATAGCTTTGGAATGTTCACTATCACTGCTACAAAATATGTGCCTTCATGGAACTTCCAGGAAATCATTCATTCTGCACAGAATGAAAAAAAAGTGAATAACACTGAATGGGTTTGAGCTGGGATTTTCTCTCCATATCTCCCAGTTAGTCTGAAATCTACTTTATAGGATGTGAGATCCCATATTCAAATAATCCAGTGTGTTCACAAGCTTCAGACTTGCATGAAAATGGTATCAATATACTTAAATTGGAGATCCACTTTTCACTTTTATATCAATGCAACTTAGAGGAAAATTTTGAAGCATGAGTCACCTAAATTTGAAGATTCTGCTTGTTGAGGTGGGCAATTATTTCTAAGTAATTGTTAGGACCTCAGAGGATCTGTGTCCTGTGCCTTCTGAAGTCCAGCTTGTAAATTATAAAAATTAACACTGTACAGGCTAATAATTTCTTCTTTTTATTTCATAGAAATCATGTTCAGTGTTCCTTGTCTCATTTCCCCCCAGAAAATGAAAAGTGGACAAAATTGGGTTTTGAGCATAGAAAATTCAGTATATACCTACTGTCACAATCATGTTTTCAAAATTGATAGCAAGTCAACCTTTCAAGATGTTCTAATATTCCAAATATGCAGAGGCTTCCCTTTTGTTATGTACAGAGTCCAATTGATCTTTCTGCTGCTAATCCTTTAAAGTCCAGATAATATCACAAATCTTCACTGAAAATAATTTTTCCAAAAATGTGTAGACATGTTTCCTCCCACACACATAGCATGCATTTCTGATGAATTAATTCATGTTACATGATATTTCAAAATAGGAGTTTTAGGCTGGGGTGCCTCTGTCGCTGTATGTCTGTGTGTATATAGAAACATTTCATATAGTAAACAGAGTCGTTGTTGGCTGACGGCACTAAGTATTTTAGAACCCCTTGCAGTAATAGTAATATAGGGAAACAGGTATCATATTCTTTACAAAATAATTATAAATAGTAATTAATAAACAATTATTAGAATGCACTGAATTAGATATTCAAAAATTTAGGGATGCTTGGAGTATTGAATGTCAGTGGAAGTTTGGATTCTGACATCTATGTGCCATACTTGTATGGATTTAAAATTATTAAAGAGTATTTATAGTACATTATATATTTATGCAACTTGTACTAATAAAGGAGAATATTTGTAGCTCAGAGTTGAACTTGCATTAAGGAATTGATGGTCTGGATAATTGTTGGAGATCTGATACATTGCAGCAAAGATTTGAATGATGTGGTTTCATGTTATATGACTTTCTTTTAAACAAACCTTATTTCATATACAATATTAGCTTTTTTTTGGATGCACTGATTATTGAAGATGCTCAATTATGCACCAGCTGAGACAATAAAAATGGCTATTGCTTGCTTTTATGATCTCACACGGACACAAAAAAGGGATATCTGTTTTTTGTTAGTTATATCATTGGTCAGAAGAGATGATACTGTTTAACCCAAGAGCGTTATTACAAAAAATGATGAGAACTATGGACTATGCATGCTACCGTAGTTTATGAACTTAATTTTGCATTGTTTCCTAATTAAGTAAACTCAAACATATTAAATTATACAACACATCAAAAGCAAAGCATCTTCTCTAGGGACTATAGAATAAAGAATGTTGCATGCTGTTTGGCTATGTCAGTTTCAACCTATTCCATGGCAAATTGGGATTCTTTGGGGAAAAGATACCAGTACTTTTTGGCTGTAGGTGATCTCATATAAAGCTTGGGTCTCCAATAGTATCTTTTGCTAAAAAAGAATTAGTCTAGTATTTTTAAACTGTATTCAAAAAGTTCTTTCTCTGTTTTGTCTTTAGTAAGTGTCCTTTTCTTCCTCATTCTAACCTAGATTTTAGTTCCTTTTCCATCTCTTCTCCACCACCACTACCCTATATTTATGGGTCTTAATTTTCCCCCCTCCCACTTCCTTTAAATCAGTGTTTCTTAGCCTCAGCAAGTTTAAGATGTATGAGTGTATACACAACTCAAAAGTTGCTAAGGTTGAGAAAGAATGATTTAAATGACCTTGGTTTCTTCATGTTTGGAAAGCAGTGGCTTTTGTGTGTACTAAGCTTTTCCTGTGGTTTTCTTGGTCATAACTGATTTAGATTATGTGGTTTAACTTCCATTTTCTTTTGTAGGAGTGGGTTACAGCTACAGATATCAGAGTAAGCCTCAATCGCCTGAATACCTTTGGAGACGAAGTATTTAATGACCCCAAGGTTCTCAAATCCTATTATTATGCAATTTCTGATTTTGCTGTGGGTGGCCGGTAAGTAATAAATCCCAAGTGATTCTCTTTCTGAAAGCTTAAATAATTGCTTGCTTAGGGCAGTCTTTCTCAAACTCTCATGCAGGATGGGGTTTTCTGGAAGTTAAAATCCACACGTCTTAAAATTGCTGATGTTGAAAAACACTATTTTAGGGCTTTGGCGTGATTTCAGCCTTTCTCTGAGATAGATTTTTTAAAAGCACATGTTCATTATATCATTCATTGTGATATAATAAAAATGTTACTATAGCTTTACATTCATATTTAACTGATCCAGGAATTATTTCTGTATCCATAAGGCATCTTTGAACTTTATTCATCACTAAATTTCATCTCGGTTTGGATGCTTATGAAAATAAATGTCTGTTACAAGCTAACCTTGCTAAAAGTACAGTCACTGATTCAGGGGTGAGTTCCAACTTACCTCACCCCCGGTTCACTGCCTCCCACGCCATGTGGGCATGCATGTGCAGTACAAAACAATTATGAAAAATTCCAAAAAAAGAGGCCAAAAACAAGATGGTGATGCATGCGCAGTGCCGGAAACTCAGCTTCTGCACATGTGCAGAAGAAAAAAAAACCGAAAAAAATCCAAATTTTGTTTTTTTTTAAATGCACAAAAAAGATGGTGGCGTCCACGGAGCAGAACCAGCTCCGTGATGTCACCAGCGGCCTACTACCTACTCGGTAGAACTGTTCCGAATCGGTAGGAACCCACCTCTGCTACCGAACCCTGTCCTACTGTCCCCATTTATATGTACCCATTTTATGTGTTTATGGCTATGTTTTTCTTATTTATATTTATTTATTTGTGCCATTTTTTCCATGTGTGCATGTCTATGTCTATACTGATACTTGTTTCCTTTTTGGAAAAAATGGGATGTGCAGAGGGTTTGGGAGGCCTGCAGCTGGGACTCGGGAGAGCAAAAACTTTTTTGTTTGTTTACCTCTTCAAAATCTTGATGCGTCTTATATTCCAGTGCATCTTATAGTCTGAAAAATACGGTATGTCTCTGAGTAGGAACCAACTTCAACAGGTAGTCCTTATTTTTAAGGATGAAGTGCAAAAATCAGCGAATTTGGCTTAAGATGTACATTGTATTATGAAGCAGAAATGGTGAAATTGCTCTTTGTCTATCTCTTGGCTTGCTGGGAAGCTACATCTGCAGTTGTAAAAGGAGGACAGGTGTGGTAATTTGGATCCCGATAGGAACTTTGGGAGACCAGCTTTTGCCACGGGGCACTGTCACGACAGCTCAGTGCATATGCTTGCTTTGAAAATTAGAAAAGCACGATTCCTTTTAAAAGCACTTTATGACAACCACATTATTAAATCACATTTTTTAATTGGAGATGTCAAAAGCTTTGGCATTTTTTTTTAAGTTATTGGTTTGGTATGGGCAATCATTTGACAAAACTAAAGTTGTTCCCTCAGTCCTTCTAATTAAGAAGCTTGCACTGTAGCAAGATCTTCTCTCTTCTGGTGGGAACATTCAAGTCTTGCAGCCTCTCTGATATGAGTCAGTCTTTGCTTGGGTGGGAAGACCAGACTGCTAGAGGACAAACTGTATAGTTTTTCCTAAAATCTGTTTCTGCCTTATAGATGCAAATGCAATGGCCATGCAAGCGAGTGTGTGAAGAATGAATACGGAAAGCTTGCTTGCAATTGCAAACACAATACTTTTGGGGCTGACTGTGAGAAATGCCTTCCTTTCTACAATGACCGGCCTTGGCGGAGAGCAACAGCTGAGAGTGCCAACGAATGTTTACGTAAGTGTGTATTGGGATTGTTTTTAAATAATCTGGTTTTATCACAAGAAGCCAAATCATTCTGCCAAATTATTTCACCACTTCCTACTATCAAGGGGGGTGGCAGCCAGTTTTAAGGGCCTTCAACAAGTTTTCTTCCTTTTTCCTCTTGGCAAATGGTAGTACTTCCTGTCCTGGTTATTCTGTATCCATGCAGAAGCATAGCATATTTTTAACTTTACCCCAGATGTCTTTGTTCATGTTATCTCTTGGTGTTTGATAAAAATGTCTTGGGAATTGCAGAAAGTTAGGTAATTTTCCTGTTGGTATCTCAAAACTAGATCACATTAACCTACTGCTGGTTTGTTCTCTTTGTTTATTTTTAGCAAATCTAACTGTTGTGAAATAAGTTCAGTTCGTTGATTTAGTATGGACTTCTGGGTTCAAGCAGTTATAACTGAAGCCATTGTTCAGTGTGCCAAAATAAATAGTTAAGATGACCCAGATTTTTTAATCTCAAGAATAGGGAAGTATTCAAATTAAGCTGATAAACAGCTGGTCCTCAAATTTAAATTATAGTATGTTGATACTAATTAAAAAGTATCAAGATGCCATGAAATATGTTTGAACCTTGTCTCCTGATTACTTGAAATTATATTTTGAAATCTCCGCAGCTTCTAAGGCTTCCATAGATAGTATCTCCATCCAGGATGGCCACAGTGTGGGGAGTCAAAATAGTCAAGATGGGAAATACAAGTGTGTGATCAAGGATTTCATTCTTTATCCCACACAGCCCTTGATCACACAGTCAAACCCTCCAATTTAGCATTTATGACCCCTTCTTCACAGATGCCCTTGTTCACATCCTTGAACTTTCAAGACATCATAAACTCTTTGGTTGAAAGGTAACAGTGGTAATGGTTTTCTCAAAGCCAACCCCCCCCCTCCCCCTTCAATTGGTTTTTGGAATTCCTGCAGAATTGGGTCAAACACACAATTAAAACATATCTTTTAAAAGGAAGTATTACAGAACTAATTGAGAAATTGATTGTAATTTCACACCTCACAAAGTGTTGATAAAAAGGTAAAATGTAGGGTTTCAGTATAAGATGCTCAAAAAAAAAAGATTGTTTGAAAATTAACAGTTGATTGCTAGATTGCTAGAAAGTCAGTTTACAGTCATAGATTGAGTGGTTTCTGCTTGTTAAAATTAACTCTGAAACCTACAATTTTCAGCATAACCAAAAAAGTTTCAGGTGATTTTTTTTTATTAATCAGCTAAGCAATTAATGTTAATATTCTTAGAAATTTGGTGGTATCTAAAATAATTTTAGAGCAGACTTACAATCGTTTTTCATTCCTCAGTCTACAGCTGAGGAATGACATAATGGCAGCTGATCATCTGTTATAAGGTGACAGTATTGGCATATCCTCTTGCAAATATTCCTTTTTTCTTCCACAATTTCCTCAGGAGTGAAATTTCTGATCTACTTATATGAAAAAGCAATAAAAGTCACTTGACAAAGTGACTTCTTTCACTTGGCTGCTGGCATACAGTTCTGTCTTTCTGCTTTGGTTTTCATTTTGTTCTGCAAAGATTTCTTTTGATCTGTGGACATTGAAAACATAAAATTTACAATCATTTTTTTATCATTTTGGTTGAAGTTCAGATGAAGAACGTTCTGTTTTGGGTGAGAACTGTTATGTTATAAAAACAGTCCTGTTTTAAGCTTTACTTCTCCCATGGAATAGAGCACAACTTATGGAATCTGGCAATGACAGGTAGAGCTTTTTCTTGCTGTGTAAGTGGTTGGACAAAGCAGCAAAAATAAAAAATAAATCAGTAGAATAGTGTAAGGACATGAGGCAAGGTAGGAAAGGAATATTTAGGAGAGGGTTGCTTTCCTGGACCACAGATCTGTGTTGTAATATGTAGTGGTGGTTCCTGCCGGTTGGGGCTGGTTTGCTAGAACCGGTAGTGGGAATTTCCCCCCGCTTGCCGAACCGGCAGCAATGGCTGGCTGGACACCCTCCCCAAACCGGCCCTCCGGCTCGAAATTCATCCACTGGAGCGAAATTTACTCGAAAATAACCCTCTGTGCAAAGCCTCCTGCGTATGCGCAGACGAGTTTAACTTAGGAGCGACGGGGTGTGCGTGTGTGTGTGCGAGCAAAATGCACACTTCCAGCATGACCCCAAACTGGTAGGGAAGGTAAGTGGAACCCACCCCTGATGCTGGATTTATCCATGGCATGCTTGGTATGCTGCAGTTGCACACCCATTGATCATGGGTTGAAATTACTCTCCACTCTGAAGTAGGTAAACTCCAGAATAGCTTAGTTTTTGAAAATACAGCATACTTTTTTCTTGTTATAAGAAGTGCACTCCAATCCACAGGTTTGAAAATTCAATAGTAAAGCTTGGAGAAATTAAAAGAATATTTTTTCAGAATGATGCCTTGCTTCCCAGCTTTCATTCCAGTGGTTCATGTAAATCTGTGACTTCAGCTGAAAGCGTAATAAAGCCAATGGTTAATGGCTCTTGTTCTGCTTCACATCCTAGACATGAGCAGTTACATCTGTCTGTACTAAAGAAAGCAGAAGTATATATTTTGTTTCTCACAGGATGCAGCTGGGGGGAGTCTGGTCTCATTGTTATCTTTCCCTGACGTTTGCATGCCAGAAAGCAGAGTAACTGTGTGGGAGGGCTGTGGGAAGGGTAGAAACTGTAGCACAGCTGGGAAGACAGCTTGGTGGAAACTCCAGGGCAATCAGCAACATCTCCCAAGCCCAACATTCAGTCTGTGTGCTAGTCATTTTATAGTGGGCAATCAAGTCAACCACGCCAAGTGGAAAGAGTGTAGTTGCACCAAAATGGCACTTATTACAGAATATGTGCCCACCCCCCTTGGGTGGATTTTATTCCTTGCCTACTTAGCTGGAAAGAAGAGACCATTTCTAGAGTTAGTGAATTTTTAGTCCGTATTTCCAATTATACAGATGTACAAATCGATCACGTGAGCCATTTTCTGGTTGTAAGCCAAGGTTTAGCAAAGAATTCATGAACGAGAGGAATTCAGAGCTCCCCACTGAAGTATCTTCAGTACAGATTCCCATATCTTGATTTGCACTCAAGATTTGAGAGAAATTAAGTTGAGTTATGAACAAAAAAAATTTTTGTTTGTTTTTTCATATTGGGAGGGTGTAGCAGGGAATCCAATCATCCTGGCCCTTCTGTCTTTGCTGAATTCAAAGTAGTGCAACCAAAGGCCATTCTGGCTGTGAATGAATGGGAAATAAATTTATGAGAATTAAAGTCCAACACATCTGGATGTTGGGAATGTTTGACATAGGTTTTTTTCCCCTTTCTCATTCAAAACCAATTTAAGGTCTTCTACTGTAGTCAGAGCTTCAGCTTTCTAATCCAGGAGCTTCACTGATACTCTCTGGCTGTGGTAATTGTGGTATCCCTGTGAAGTAGAAAAAGAGAAACCACAATAATGTGGGTTTAAAAATAAATAAAAATCACCCTAAATCTAAAGGGGAATAAAAGAAGTGATTCATGTTTTCAACATGATAAAAATAGAATTTTCATTGAGGAAAAAAATATTCTGTCACCATAAATAGATAGGAATAATTTGATTGTCCAACCTCTTGCCTGTCATTTTTCATTTCTGGGCCATTCTAATTATCTGAACTGAGCAATCTATTTTATAAGAGAACTTGAGTTCCCAGGTCATATTAACTGTCAGCAGTATTGTAGTGGTAAGTTTGACAATTTGGAAAAGAGTTTTAATCCATCCCCCAACTTCACAGCCTTTTAAACTAACCTAGGTTTGCGCTCTCTGACATACAGGCTGTAACTGCAATGGACGATCACAGGAGTGTTACTTTGATCCTGAACTGTACCGATCTACCGGCCATGGTGGCCACTGCACAGGCTGTTTTGGTAACACTGATGGACCAAATTGTGAAAGATGTCGGGAGAACTTCTACCGCTTGGGGAGTGAGGAGAACTGCCTGCCATGTAACTGCAGTCCTGTGGGTAAGTATTAAGGAGACTGCTTTTCCGTAATATAATGTTTTCCGTAATATTGAAATGAGGGCATTTGTAGTATACTTCAAGGTTTACAAGCACTGGACTGGTATGAGAAAAAAATCATAACGTATGTGATTGGAGCCCTCGGTAAATTGCATTAAAATGGAAAACAAGGTGCTATGGCCAGAACGGGAAGTATATGGAAACAGTATCTGCATGTTGTAAAACTACACTGTACAGGTGTAAATTTAGGGCTTAGTTTAGGATCTCAGTTAGGGCTAGATAACTTTGGATGGCTATAGATCACATTTTATTTTTTTCCCCTGCATCCAAAGGCTACATTGAACTCAACATTAATGCAAACTAGTCAAGGCTATATTAGGCCCGATGGGGGTAGGGACATATTTTATTTTAGAACCATTTTAAGCTTATTTGAGGGATTTTGGTTGCATTTTCTAATTCAAAATGTGAGAAAAACATATGACAAATTTTGGTACTTGAGGAGAGAGCTGAAAGCACTACAGATAGTCCTCGCTTTACAACCTTAATTGGGACCATCAATTCTGTTGCTAAGCAAAGCAGCCACAATGCAAAACATCACGCATCCATCCCAGTTACTGATGGCAGTTGCGTTGTTAAGCAAGGGCATCATTATGTGACCATTGACTTACAAATTCCTGCTGGCTTCCACATTGATTTTGCTTGGTAGAATCTGATTAGGAAGGTCACAAATGGCGATTATGTGACCATAGGACATTGCAACTATTATTAACAGGCAGTGATTGCCAAAGGTCCAAATTGCAATCATGTGATCATGGGGATGCTGTGGAAGTCATAAGGGCAAGGATTCATTGTACGTTACTTTTTTCAGAGCCAATGTAGCTTCAAAGAGTTGCTAAACAAAAGGTCATTGTTTTGGACAATGAATGATCCTTTGGGCTTCAGCTGACCCGTGTGTGGTCTGACCAGCTGACCAGTTTCTATCTTAATCGCACAATAAGCATGATGTGCATAGCTTTGCATTTGGACATTAATATGGGATCTAGATATACGACTGAAATCTTCAAATAAGTTATGTATACTCTCAATCAAGACATTATCCAATTTTCAGGTTTAAAAATCATTCATCATATCAAGTTGAGATCTCCAAATACCAGGCTGATGCAAATTGTTTTGGTTTTGTTTCAAGTATAAATAGTATAGCATCAGGGTAGAGTGCTACCAGTATATCATGTTTTATCATGCATTCAAGAATAATTTACAAACCTCAGTGAAACCCTTTAATAAATTTCATGGCACACAGGCAATCAGTATGTATTTAATCTGTATGTTGATTTAGGATAATATTTTGATCCTGATTTAAGATGTTTTTGTCTGAGTAATTATTTCTAAATAATTATAGACTAGAAAGAAGAATGTTGATTGTATATGCTAAAGGCTTCAATAAGCTAAATAATTCCCTCTTGTTTAGACTCTGGGGGTTTATTCAGTTTGGAGGGAAAATGCCTAAAAGTGAGTTAAAGACATCTTTGAAAGTCAGGTGTTAGTTTCTCTTTGTCCAACTTAACACTCTCAAGAAAAGTTGGGATAACAATTCCCATAATTTCGATACAGCAATAATTTCAGCTATGTTGATTGGGAATCCTAGTGTTACTGAATTCTGTAAATCAGTTTAGAGCCCTTTGCATAACATACCTTCGAATATATTTCATCTGAATTTAATTATTTTCATAGTTTATAAATTATTCTTAAATGGTACTGTTCTCTAAAATGCATTACATTAAAATTACATTAAAATTACATTAACCAATTTTTTTCTAGACTATACTGGAGATATTGTACTCAAACTACTACATATTACTAATGGCAATGCCCGCGTTTTGTGGAAATTGAGGAAATTACTCAACAACTTATGTACTCTTACAAAATTATAAAAAATACACTATCTGAAATTTACCTTTTTCTGTTTCTTGTCAGTTTTACTAGTGTGAAATATTGAGAAACTAAATCCATACTTTTTTAGATCAGTGTTTAGTGAGAGAAATTGCATTGACTGAAGAATTAATATAATACCAAAGACTTTTGATGATTTGTATGTAGTGCTTTCTTCAAATATATAGACTCCCGTTTTTTTAGCTTCAAATGGAATATTGCCATCTATTACACAGACTGGGAATAGAACCTCTGAATATTTAACATGTTTATTTTTCTATTTAAGGTTGCATATATAATGGGAATATTGGTGCTCCCATTTTAATTTTTCCTTCCCTCCTTCCCTCCCTCATTTTTTTCCAGGTAAAATATTTTTGAAATGAATTTATTATTTAAAAATAACTGGGACAGAAAAAAACTTTTCCTTTCTAAATTTAGCAAAAGGAATTATTAAGAGAAAACTAAAAGTGGATTTTTGTGGGAAAGGACTTTTAAGCATACTTCTTGCACTCATTTAAAATACTTGGGTTAAACATATACTCTATTTAAGTATCTAAATTTTAAAAGTTTACCCATTGCACTTATACTTTATTTCTGACTTCAGCTTATGGTCCTTAGCATTTCAATGAGAAACAATATAAAAGGGAAATCCAAAATATACAATGTTTCTCTAGAACTTTGCTTGAAGAGGAATAAATCACTATGAGGGAGTACTTTTAATCTTATTTTGTTTTCCACAGGCTCCCTCAGCACACAGTGTGACAATTATGGACGCTGCAGTTGTAAACTTGGTGTGATGGGTGACAAGTGTGATAGGTGTCAACCCGGCTTCCATTCTCTTACAGAGGCTGGATGCAGGTAAAAGTGACCTGGTCCTATAAGTAAAGGTGGAGATGGAAAAACCAGTGTGTAAAATATTCTATTAGAGGGTGAAACAACCCATATTAGAACATTTGCACATCTCTGGTTCCTTCATTCTTCCCAGTGCTCCAACTAGACTCTTTCCTTCTTGTTCAGGCGCTGCTCCTGCAATCCAGCTGGCAGCACAGATGAGTGCAATGTAGAAACAGGGCGTTGCACTTGTAAAGACAATGTGGAAGGGTTCAACTGTGAAAGGTAAAACAATTTCTAGTAGGTGGAATCAAGTCTGAATTGATTGTGTTCTTGTATCCCCCTTGCAAGGAATTCAGGGCAACCCCCATACAGATTGTTCAGATGTTTTTGTTCGAAAACTCTGAGGTTGATCAGGCTAAGTGCTAACTTAGGTAGATGTATAGATAGATCTACCTGGATACATCTAAAATCAAGATCCTCATCAACTCTTGTTCCAGATTGTGGAGCAGGAAATGTTTGAATTGGGATTATTTTGGCTATTTGGAAATTTACTATTATTGGGGAAGCCACTGTTGTCAGATGTGTCATCTTTCAGCCCGCCTGCCTAGATTTTTGCTACCTAACTTGCAGAAGTGCAGCCCATCCAGAACCATTACTCCACTTGTTGTTTCTGAAAAAAATGACTTACGTAGCAGTAGCATTTACTATAGAAAATATTAGCATTACCATAATATAATAATACTGTTGTAAAAAACATGGAGTGGATTGAATTGACTGCGACAGATTCAGGTCATTAAATATCCCTGTACTTGAGCATATATTAGAAACACTTTCCTTCAATGCACAGATTTAATCAAAGAAATGATATATGTTCACTGTAGGAAAATCTCTAAAATCCAAGCTTCTTTTGCTTGGTGGTCACAATGTCAGTGTAAATGCTGCTTTCTTTTATTTTCATCTCACAGCATTTTCTCAGGGTGCTGGCTGTGATTTTAAAGGAAGGGAAATGCTATAGCATTTTAGCATGAAGTTCTGTTATGGGTGTACATAATGTATTATAGGTATGGCTTTTTAGTCTTTCCTTAATATATGAATGCAGAAACAGAAAAGACAGATTATGAATTTCAGTGTTTTCTTTTACTTTTAGATGTAAGCCTGGCTTTTTTAATCTGGATTCTGACAATCCTAGGGGATGTATTCCCTGTTTCTGTTTTGGACATTCCTCTGTTTGTACCAATGCCGACGGATACAGTATCTCCAAAATTACATCCACTTTCCAAACAGGTAAGTTTAAACTTCAGTTTTTCTTGATTAGGTTATCATGCCACGTAAGACATAATGCTTTGAATACATTCATCCGTTTATTTCCTTTTGAGCAGAAGCATTGGTGCATTCACAATATAACATGATATAACATACTTTGTGTTCCAGTAATAAAAATCAAAACTTGAAATCAATAAAATAATATTTAATATTTAATATTAATATTTAAATAGTCAATTTGTTAAGCAATTAAGAAAATGAAACACGTAATTATACCATAACAAGCTATAATCTTTTAAGTAAGTGTTATGTCAATGGTATTGTACAATTTCTAACTTTCAGCTTCAGTTGCTTCATAGCTTGACTCAGAGTTTTCTGGTGTGCGGCCGAGAACAGCTTTTTTTTAAACTTTGCAATTCTAGATTTTTTTAATTCAAAGCATAATAGCAAGTTTTGACATTATTTCTCAGTTATTCAGTTGCTTCAAACTCTTAATTGTCCAATGGGTATCAGTTCATCAGGACTATTAGCAATTTTTGTTTGAATTCTCCAAAGCCTGTGTTTATATATCACTCTTGCCATATTTTCTAATTGCCTTTCATTTTTCCAAGCATTGGGATCTTATCCAGGGACTTTTCTTTTCAAAATATTTCCAAACTATTTAAACTTAGCTTTATTATTCTCTTTTTTTTTTAGTGAGCAGTCTACTTTTACTTCCGTTAATATTGAGTAATTTGTTCTTTTTGCAATCCAAGATATTCTCAAAAATGTTTCTCCAGACCAATGATCCAGTTCAGGAGCATCTGTTTTTCTTCATTCTGCCTTCCTGATGGCTCACCTTTCATAGCCATGGTTACAACTAGGGAAACCATAGCCTTGACAATATTTACCTTTGTTGACAGTGTGATGTCTTTGCACTTTAATCCTACGATGTCTAGTTCTGTCAAAGCCTTTTTCTGAAAGCCCTTGTCTTTCTTTCATAGTTACAGTCACCATTCCTATGAATTTCTGAGCCTGTGGAGTTCAGGTCTGCTTATTACTACTTCAGCTTCTTTTCTGCCTATTTTCATTTGATTAGCATTGCCATTAACGTCATCTGAAGGGTTTTTTTTTTTGGTGTATTTTCATTTTAAATTGAGCAGCAGACTAGCTTTGTGTTTTCTTCTTTCCTCTTCAGCAAGAGTTTATTTGGGTCTCCTCATTTTCCGGCTATTAAAAGGATATATTGATGTTTCTTCTAATCAAATATTTCTCATGATCTCTCTACAAGTTAAATAAACAAGATTGACAATCTGCAACCTTGGCACACTCTTTCGTCAATGTTGAACTATTTAATCATTCCATATTTCATTCTAATGATTCCTTTCTGGTCAAGCAACCAATTCTTCAATAGCAGATGAGGTATGCCCTGAGCCATCCCTAATTTGTTGTGATTTACATAGCCAACAGCCTCAATGTAATTAGTAAAACAACTTAATACATATTTTTAAAACTCTTTTGTCCTTTTCATTATCCTTCACATGTCACAATGTGATCTTGGCTGCCTCTGCTTCCATTAAAACCATTTTATACATCTGGCAATTTTCATTTTACGAATGGTTGAAGTCTGGGCTGCAGCATTTTGAGCATATGAGATAAGTGCAATTGTTGGAAACATTCTTTAGTATTGCTCTTTTATTTTTAGAATGTAAATTTTATCTTTTCCAGCCGCAAGGTCACTTGTAGTGTTTTCCATATCTGCTTATAAACAAATATAATTTTGTGAGGTTTTAAACATTCTACTGGTATTTTGTCACCTCCTGAAACATCCTTGCAAGCAATATTTTCTGCTATGATTTCACTTTCCAGAATGTCAGTGCTCAAACCTTTGTACATAGCATCATTTGGGAGATCTTTTTACATAGTTCTTTACCTAGCTCTTCCACGGTCTCATCTCACTTTCTTTCTTTGATATAATAGCAAAGTTCTTTATAATATTTAGGCAGTGGTGTCCATAGAAAGAGCCAATTTGATATAGTGGTTAAAGTATCAGACTAGACACTGGAAGACCAGCTCTAGTCCTACCTTAGACCTTGAGGAGATAAATATTTCTTCAAGTAGTAAGAGAAGAAAATCAAATCAATTATTTTCAGAATTCCATTCTCTTCTTTTCAAAGAAAATTGATACACTGAATAACAGCTTGTGAAGAATGATTAGAGAGGAAGAAAGGGCAGGTCTGTGCTGACTGAAGAGAGACAGTTTGATGCAGTGGCTAAGACATCGGGGTAGAAACCGGGAGGTTGTGAGTTCTAGTCCCACCTTAGGCACAAAACCCGCTGAGTGACATTAGGTCAGTTACTTTCTCTCACTTGTACAAGGAGGCATTGGCAAACTATTTTTGAAATCCTGTCAAGAAACTGCAGGGATTTTTCCAAAGAGTTTCCAGGAGTACGACTGACTTGAAGGCATACACACATACAAAAGTATTCATGTAACACCAGATGTATTTCTTTATATTGTCTGTTGTAAGTACTGAATAGGGGAAAGTGTATGATCAGTTGATATTTTGACTGGGTCTCTCAGAAAACAATTATTTTAAATGTCCTTACCCATCATATCATTAGACGTGTAGTCTTCATTCCACTCATTCTGCTAAATTAGGCAACTTTATTATAGAGTCATCCGCCTTTGAAAATATTAAATAGTTTTCCTCTGAGACTATATTGTGGCCTTGAGGTTGCAAACATTGACTCACCTTAGCTTTACAGTTGTTGCAACAGTTGTAACAATTGTTGCATGATTATGACGTGAAAGTTTGTTCAGACATTGTGATAACCATCCATTACGACAGAGGTTTTTAACTTTTTTGGGAGGGTGGGCATAGAAGCTGTCGATTTAAAAATAGTCCTGGAATCCTTGATCAAGAAGCAAATTCTAGTTATTGAAAATCATACCGTAGTTATTTGTTTTTTTAGCTCTTTATTTAGCCCTAGGGTTCCATGAAACACAGTTTGAAAAAAACTGTGTATTAAGTCACATAACCTTTTTCGCACAAACTATTCCAGGTTACACGAACAGATAAAGCAAACCCCAAATGGGATGTGTTTGCCATATCAAGCTCTATTTTGAGTTGTTGCTCCCAGGTTAGCCTAGGATTAGTTATTGGCTTGTGAGTTTCGCTATCTGCTGTAGGTAAGAAGCAAAGTAAGAGAAGATGAATTGCATGAAATAATATCCTGAACATGTGTAACCAATAAGGATAAGCCAATAGTTCTGCTGATGATAACTTGCAAATGATGTGAGTGGAAAAATGAAAATTGTAGCTACTTCATTGTACATATCTAAAACTGTGGTTGATTAAATGATCAGTAAAAGTCCATTGACTAGAAAGGTTGATATTTTCTTTTCACTGCTACTTTGTGAGCAGAGTTAATCTCAACATTTGTGAAGGATCCTAAGTACCAGATGGCTGAATTAGGCCTATTCTGTTTCAGTTTACACTTAATAACACAAGCTTCTCAGCTTTTTATTTATTTATTCATTCATTTATCAGATTTAGAGACCACCCATCTCACTCATAGAGCAACTCTGGGCAAGACTAAATGTGATAAATAAACTCTTGTAGCCAAGATCAAGTCTACTATCTATTCTTACCAATTTAATAACATACGCAGTGGAAATTTCTATAATCCCTGAGGCAGGATTTTCTCCCTATATGGTTTGCGTAACAGTTTTCTTTAAATCACAACAGACTGCTTTCAATCAGTGTTGAAATCTGTTTCCTTTTCATGACAGAATTCACAAAGCAAGTGGATATTCAAGTTATTTCTTCATGTATTAAGTAGAGGGAATTCCACTTTTAACATAAGATGGTTTTTTCTTGTGGCTTTCAGGAAAGGAAAACTGGCATGCGGAACAGAGAGATGGCTCTGAAATTTCCATTCGCTGGATACCTGAGACTCAAAAAATATCCGTAATCTCAGATACACCTTTTCCCATCTATTTCAGCACACCAGGTACACAGGAAGAGTGATTATTTATACATAGATTATATAAGCATGTTTGCTGATAAACTTACTACTTTTTATTTACCTTTACTTGAATGTGGATTCTGTTGCTTTTGTCTCAGGCAAATTCCTTGGAAATCAAATGCTAAGTTATGGGCAAAACCTGTCATTCTCTTTTCGGGTTGATAAGCGAGACACTCGCCTTTCAGCTGAGGACATAGTCCTTGAAGGTGCTGGACTAAGAGTATCTGTACCTTTGATTGCTCAAGGCAACTCCTATCCCAGCGAGAACACTCTGAAATATTCATTCAGGTAAAGATGTCTGTATTTTCTAATCTGGAAAATGCCAGGATTGCCTGGAGGTAAAGATTCTGGCTAAAGCTCTTTATTTGTATAGCTTAAAATATTAGAACAAATTACTATAAATGGAATATTTCTTTACCTTAGATTGTAAATGAATAGTGCGAAATGAATGATTTTGATACAGACTTGGGGAATTAGAAATTACTAAAATCTGTTATTTTGCCAAAGAAAAAACCCCCAAATTGTAGTTTTTAGCTGCAGTCTTAAGGGATACAACTCAGTTTGGAGGCATCAACCTTTGCTCTGTGATAGTAATAATGTGGCAGAGTACGCTATACTGAAATATTTTTTTCCGTCTATACTTGAGAGGGCAACTGATAATGTTTTTATGATGGATTTAATGGTTATGTAAGATTTTATTTTTAATAATACTTGGGACAGAACACCCTCCCCCCCATCAATCAATTATCTACAGCAGGGAGTGGAGAGTGCTACAACCCAGCCAAAACTAAGCACTTTGCAACCTCATTAACTTTAATAGAAGAAAAATAATATTTGTTATTACTTTTCTGGTTTTAAAGGCATGTAGCTCCAAGCATTTAACTATTGCTCAGTTCCCAGCTGAACGTTCCATTAAAACCTTAAGTTCAGTAATTCAGCATTTCTTTTTGAGTTGATTGAAGCTTCCAATCTGTAAGGTACGATGTGCGGGAGAGCTCTATGAGTGATACGGTTGAGAGCAGTGGTTGGAAATGGATAGGTAGGAAGCAGCCTTTATCTTGATTTTGCTCATTCTTGCTCCCCTCACCACGCATTTTATATGCTTTTAGCTGATCTCCCATCTAGGGAGTTTATATGAATAAATCAGCTTGGTTTCAAAGTAAACTCAAGCAGCTTTCTCTAGCTAGTTTCTTCCCTGTGCACAATTTTCTATCCTATCCTGTCCTGGACATTGTAATGACTTTAGATGGGCTTGCTGGAAAGCATGGTGCCCAAGGCAGGTTTTGTAGACTGAAAGCAAACCATTAAAACAGAAGTTGACAACTCCAGGCTCCAGAGCTAAGTGTGTCCTCAAACGTCATACTTGTTTTAGAGTTTCTTTCATACAGAATTGCTAAACATTGAAATTCTTGCCCCTTTGAGCAAAAATTAATGTGGGAGTAATATAATCTTAATTCCACCCAATCCGCGATGCTGGTGCTACTTATATCTATGATGTGGCCTTACCTACTTTGCATCTCTGCCACCCCTGTTATGGTCCCCATTTTTAATTTCCTCTCCAAAAGGTTAAGAAAGGTTGATCAGGCTTGCATTAAAAATGTCTTAGGATCCTAGTCCTAGGGAATGGGTAAAGAGTAAGTGATACTCGATACATGCAGAAGTCTTGTTCAATCTCGAATGTAGCTTCTCTCTGTTTCTTAACCAGCAGAGAAGGAAACTGTTTTTAGTTGATGGGTTAGGATGTGAAGCAAAGTACCTCTACCCTTACCAGGAACATATTCATAGCCTACAATAGGGTTGTTTATGACCATGTGGTTGGGTAAGTGATGGATCCTCTGTTCAGGTGACTACCAGTGGCTGTTTCCTAAGTTTTAATTTGGGTTAGTCTGAAGTGCAAATGCAGGGAGTAATTGGGAAGTTGTGAATGTGCTGATTTACTTGCCCAAGGAGAGCGGAAGAAACAAGGCAAATGCATATGAACTTTTATTTTATTGAACGCTAGCGGAAGGGAGAGATGCTGCTACCCAATAATATCAGACAAATCCTATTTAAAAGCAACATGTCCACCAGTCAGGTTAATTCTTTGGCATGTAAAACTGTTTCAATGCTACTTCCCTTTAGGCTGCATGAAGCAACAGATTACCCCTGGAGGCCTTCTCTCACTCCCTTTGAATTCCAAAAGTTGCTCCATAACTTAACAGCTATCAAGATTCGTGGAACCTACAGTGAGAGGAGTAAGTTGGTGATAATTGCTGATGATCAAACTGAGTGAATGTCAAGAAATACCTTTCTTTGCAGTTGCACCTACCTTACAGAATTCTTCGAATGTTTGTAGTGTTTCTTCCAATATTTTGTTGCATGGCAAAACCATTCCGTTCAAACACGTCTTTGCTTTAATCAGAAAGATGGATCTTGATTAGTCTGTTTTATGTTCCATGCCTGTTTCTTTTCTTTTTAAAAATATTGTAGCGTTAGCTATTTTACTGCCTAAATGGTGGCCCCACTCATTTATGGTATGATTTTTCAACACGCAAAGCCCAACGGGGTCATAGACTTAGAGAATGTGCATCCCTATCTTAGAGCATTCCTTGATTATTTTTACAATCCTTCTACCCATTTCATAAAATTGGTCATAGTAACATCTCCACATTGAAGATTTGGGATATTAGATTTCTTCACTTTTTCCCCTTACCATGCTGTCCTGCCTCATCTCTGAAAGTTTGCAATTTGAATGAACTCAACATACATACCTGCACCCAAAATACAGAAGTAGATCAGGATGAAGAAGATTTCAAAAATATAGCACATACACATATAGTTGCATTAAAAGGGTCCACATACCTAAGGAGGAAATGACTTCACTCAAGGGAAAAAATACAGAGAGATCCTGATATGATTTAAATTCTTCTATTGTTAACGTGCAAGATTACCTAGGGTTGTGGCTGGAACTACCACCCCAAATATATAAACAACTTTTAAGTCAACAGCCAGCACCATAGAGGTTGTGGTGTACGTGAGGCAGAGCTGTTCTTAAAGCTGTTCTGAGGCAGCGGTTATAGGGCAAGCCCAGTTTTGAAGAGGAATCCAAGCACTGGTTGGGTTGAAAATTAAGAGAGAAGGGGGAAGGAAATGCTCTTTTCTCTAGAATGCCTGGTTTTGCTGAACTCCCTCAAAGTGAAACATTAATTCAGCTCTGAAATACCAATCCATCTGTCAATCTGCAAAGGTGGGAGTTGTTCCAGGTTTTTTTCCCCTGAAGATATATGCAGAAGGAATGGTGTGTGTAAATAGGTTTCTTGCATTCCTTACCCACCCATGCTTTTACAGGGAGAATGTTTGGCTGGTTGCCACATCTGTGTGCTTCTCAGCCTTTACTGTACAAAGGCAAGACATCTGCCCACAGTGGTATCTTGACATCATGGCAGGGGTGAAATCCTCCCGGTTCGGCCCGGTTCTATAGAGTAGGTTGCAAGCAGCTGGTGACATCATAGAACCGG
>JANHFT010006249.1:141354-151576 GCA_032467955.1 Pseudoxenodon macrops | reverse complement strand
CTAATGTCATTGGTGTTGGGAGATTCATTGGTAAGGTGATAGTGACTGGATGTGCAATGTTCACTGGTGCCGTAATCGGAGTTGGTAAATTGACAAGATGTGGTGAGTGGCCGAGCAGGCAGCCCTCAGGGAAGAGTGCTGCACTGGGTCACGCATCTCCCGGTCGCGGAATGGATGCGGGGCCCAAGGTAGAGAGGAGGGCGAGCGGGTGGCATGCGCCCGGAGGCCCCACAGAAGCCAAGAGGCAGGCTCAAAAGGCAACTGAGTCTCGTCATCTACAGCCCCCCCCCCAAGGTGGCCCATCAGCCTAGCATGGCGGGTCCAGGATGGATTTCCCTCCCCCACTGTTGGCTTTACCTTCCAGTTCCAGCCCGCGGGGCTTGCACTGCTCTGCTCACTGCGGCTGCCAGCGAAAGTAAGGCCCATCCTCAGCCAAAGGTTGTGGGCTGGTGGGGGAAGCTAGCTGGTGGAGCAGTGATGTGGCCGGCGCAGCCTCATGTTCCCTAGGTGCTGGCAGCCGTGGCAAGTGAGACCCAGCAGTTGCGGAGGGTCCAGGCAGGGGGCGAGATGTGGGCTGCGGCCATGGCAGAAAGGGAAGAGTAGGCAGGGATCAGGGGGCACGGCCAGCTGGGAAAGCTGAACTGCTCAGCTAAGAGCAGCTGAGCCTTGCCGTGTCCATCCCCACCCATGCAAGATGAACCTTCAGCCTAGTACGGCGGGCCTGGAGCGGATTTCCCTCCCTGCCGTTGGTCTTACCTTCCAGTTGCAGCCCACTGGGCTCACACCACTCTATTCACCATGACTGGTCACGAAAGTAAGGCCTGCGCTTGGCTGAAGGGCAGGGACTGGCAGACGGGTGGGGTGATGTAGACGGGGCAGCCTCGTGTGCTGCACAGGCTGGATTAATTGCTTCTGTGGGCCGTATCTGGCTTGCGGGCCATAGTTTGAGGATCTCTGGCTTAAGACCTCCTCCTCAATCCTGTGGAGGAAGTGTTCTCTGCTTCCATATTCTTTCTATCCCCAAATCTCATTCCTTTAAAAAACATTCCCTTCTCTTTACTGCTCTCAAAAGAGCTGATTGAAAAAAACCCATAACGGGACAGTTATACACTATTACTCTTTTTTAAATTGTGTTACTTATTTAAGTATACTCTAACTAAAAGTTACATCCTATCTATTGCATAAGTACAGTACATATACATGCATAATTATGTATATACTGCCTTAGTTAGGTTGTAAAAAGGCATATACTATATGCAGCTTTTCTCTTTAAAGTTTTTATATGTGACAAGCATTAGCTTGGAAAGAATGAGCTGTCCACTTGTTTTTATTTAAAATGAAGGAAACCCATGAGTTCTCCATTCATGCAAAATGTGGGCCGCACTTGTATTTTACATTTTAACATAATTCTAATTCTTAATAGATTCATTCTGGTTTTAAATAGAAGACATTTTATAAGAAGGGGCTCTTAAGAGATTGAAAAATCCTACTTCTAGTTTACAGTATGTCTGTAGTGTGATTATGGCATTCTGTGACTCAATTGTGGAAACTAACTACAGCATCAGCCAGGCCTTTTTCTCCATCTTCTGATTTGAGGAGACTGACATGTTCTAGCGAACTGAGTTCCAATCTATTGTCATGGCATGCCCCTCCTTCTTCCCCCCTCCACCACTATGCGTCACTCATTTCCTGTTTGAGCAATACTGTTGAACAATGAGGGTGAAGTAATCTGCCACAAGATTTAGAACGGAATCTTTGTGGTAATCCTTTCCAATAGATGGGAAGGCAGGCATCTGCAGAGTTAGGTCAAAGGTAGAAATCTGAGGCGATGGAAGCATGGACCTGGGATAGCCTGGAATAAAGACTGCACCGCTGCTTGCTCTCCAGGACACGAGGCTAGGCCAGAAATCAGCCCACTCTCAAAATTTCCATGATGCTGTATTTACCACACAAACAGGTTCTTGTTCAACTTGGATTGAGTTAGTTATCAGCAGAAGCACAATTCAACAGAAGCACAATTCAGAAGCACAACTGCACATGAATTGTGCAGTTGAAGAATGATGGAAACCATGCATGATGATGATGATGCTTACAAATACAAATAGTAGCATATTTCAAATCATTTTTTTTTGTCCCAGGCATAAAGCAGAAGCAGACAATATTGAGAAAATAGCTAAGGAAGCAAACGATACGTCATCACAAGCATATAAACTACTCTTGGACACACTAGCAGGAGAGAATGAAACAACTAATGACATCGGTGATCTAAATAGAAAGTAAGTCTAACAAGGAAACATCTAATGCTTAAGTTTGTTTTGTTTTAAATACCTGAAGTGCTTTTCAGAGTTAAGAGTACTCCTGGTGGTTTAAAGAATTGTGAAGAGGAGCTGTTTCTCTTTTCATTTCTTAATCTCTGTCTCAGTCTGAAGAATTCAAAGAGGGATATCTATGAACTACAGGCGTGTTGAAATGCACTTTGATTGTATTTTACAGGACGAGAACTTTATTTTTCCTCTTTATTACATGTTTGCTGCTGAGGTTCTCTTATGGAAATGAAACATTATAGCAGGAACTCTATTTCTTCACCAAATATACTAAATAGAAAGAGGCACACCCTTTTTATTCATCATTTAATTTTGAATTGTAGCTGTACATCAAAAGCATTTGTATGACAGAACGTTTTGTCTGTAGATTTCCCATGCTAGTGCTTAAAGAATCAGCCACCCTTTAAATATCTTTTTCAGTGTCCCACTGATGATCAACCAATTAATAAAATTATCAAATAAACATAAGGTGGCAAGCAACAATAAAGAATAGAGAGTGGGAAAGTACATCATTAATGGACAGGAAAAGAAAAAAGAAAAAGAATAGGCTAAAGTGGAGAGGATTTGGTTGGAGAAAAAGTTTCTGGGATTCTTTGTCAGCTGCTCCATGCAAACATAGATCCCATATACTGACTACTACTTGCTTATACTACTAACAAGATGGAAGATAACAACTACATTAACAATAGTAATCCCCAGAGGGATCACCTGATCACAAGCATTGCTCTATTTGACAGCAGTCTTGTGACTATTTACATGGTTTCCCCCTATCTATGAGTATGATGCTGCAGTCAAGAGTGATCAGGATAAGTGATAAGCAGGTGAGTTTTTGTGAAATAAATAATTGTTCAGATTTCCCACAAATTGTGACCAATCAGCATTACTCACAACCTATGATTTCCTTCTTAGGTGGCTTTCTACCTGCAGAAAGATGACCACTAGCAATGCATAGCAAGCAAGAAATATGTTTGAGCTTGCTATGAAGCAGCTGCACTGGATACATTCCATTATTTTGTTCAGAGTTGGCTGTCTTCTGACAGATAATTTTTTTTTGAAATATTTCCAGGATTCCAGTCACGGGAAATAATGAGACTCCTTGCTCTGAAACCAATATATGTAGAAATCCAGATTTGAAACTATACCAACGTATTATCCCTAAAAGGAAAATATTAATATTTACTAATATTAATATTCTTAATATTTACTAATATTAGCAGGCTCAAGAGCACATACAGAGCAAATCTTCCCCCAAATTCAACAAACGAACCCAAACCTTCTATTTGGAATAATCCACTGCCCATCATCTTTTATCTTCTTCTTTTTTTTCCAAACAAGTCTGTCTGCCTACAAATAAATAAATAAAAATTATACAATGACACACATGCCCCCTCTTATGCAAGGAAGACACATGAATTCTAGCTTCCGATAGGAATTACCTTTTAAAAAATAGCAGCAATTTAATAGGCAACCTGACAAATCTATGGCTATAAGCACTTTTCTTCTGCCTGGCTTAACTTACCTGCCCCATATTATTCAATTCAGTGTAAACAAATAACAGCAGGGGCATTACTGATCCTACTGCTATACTGAGTAGATGGGGGGGGAGGAATGAGGAGAAGCATCACCTCAGAACAATCAACCCACTTGAAACGATGCTGCTCAAACAGTTGTGTATCTGAGATTAAAGCCAATATTTAGAATACAAGTGTTTAGCTTTAGGCTTTAGAACCCCACCAATAACATCATCCAAAGATGTTTTGCCCAGCCTTAACAGCCTCTTGGTAAACATCTTGTAATAGCAGCGCTACACGCTGCTTATGAAACTTTATCCCAACACAGCACAGGATCTGGCAGGATCTTCTTGCAAGCTGTATGGACAAAATGAGTGATTTCTTTTAAAATAAAGATTTTTTTCCCTGACCAAGTAAACAAGATCCAGGATTGATTCAAAGCGTTTCTCATGGGTATTGAGTAGTTAAAGGCTGTGTATAGCTTTCAGTATCTTGAGATCAGACTGCTGAAATTAAATTATGAAACTAAAATGGCCACATTTTAATATCTCCAAATTGTCCTCTCCCCCCCTTTTTTTTGGGGGGGGGAGGGCTGTTTTGCCTTGCTTTGGAAGTCTTAAGGGTAAGAATAGGAATATCTTTCTAGGAAATGCATTGTTCTTATACGTTTCTAGGAAATACGTTGCTAAAATACAGGTTTCTAGGAAATACATTGCTATCATACTAATCTATAAAATGTGGAATTGAAGTCCACACACCTGAAAGCTGCTAAGGTTGAGAAATATTAGCTTAGATGTATTTCCCAGTGATGTAGATCTGTGAAGCATTAACTTGAAGGCAAATGGTTTGTTATAGCTTTTGTAAAAAAGCTGGTAGCTTTCAGCTCCAATAAACATGGGACTGCTGATTGAATTTGGAAGCTGGAAGATTAAGGACTAGATCAGGGATGTTAAACTCGTATTGTCACATCATCATCATGTGACATATAGCTACTTTTTACCCCTTTGCTAAACCGGGGGTGGGCGTGGCCAGCGCATGACACATCTGGGCCGTGAGTTTAACACCTAGATGATTCAAGCAAATTAATACTAACTTCCAGTTTTAACAATACAAAAAGCTTCAAAGTGAAATTTGGCTTGATTGTTGGGAATTGTCCTACGTGTACTTAATTACTTACTTATTACTTTTGAGCCCCACCTTTCTTCTCAGAACTCAAACCAACATACTCCTTCCTCCTATTTCATTCAGAGCTCTCTGAGGTAGATTAGGCTAAGAAGGATTGCCTTGATGTCAACCAATAAACTTACAAAGCAGAAGGCAGATTTGAGTCTGTTCATTCTTCATTTAAATCCAGCACATTAACAGTTGTATTGCCTTGGTTTTTTTTAATACTATAGGTCAGTGATGGCGAACCTATGGCACGCGTGCGTGTTGGGTCATTTTTTACCCCCCCGGAGGCTTCAAGACACTTCCCTGAAGGCCCCGGAGGCTTCAGGACGCTCCCCTGAAGCCCCTGGAGGGTTTAAAACGGCCCAGCAGTCAAATCGAAGTAACTTCCGGTTTGCGTGTTGGGCCATTTTTCACCCTCTGGAGGCATCAGAGAAGCCTCCTGAATCCTCTGGAGGGCAAAAAAACAGCCCAATGGGGGGGCATGCATGCGCAGTGCAGCATGCGTGGGGGGTTGTGTGTTGGCATGTGCATGTGCACACGCGCCGCTGCCATTTTTGGCACGCAAGAGGGAACAGGTTCGCCATCACTGGTATAGGTAGTCCTCAACCACAGTTGGGTCCAGAATTTCCATTGTTAAGCATTGTTACATTATTTGTGCTCCATTTTACTTTTTTTTTGGGGGGGGCCACAATTGTTAGGTGGATCGCTACAGATGTTAAGTAAATCATGCAATTGTTAAGGAAGTCCAGCTTCCCTCATTGATTTTGCTTGTCAGAAGCTGGCTGCAAAGGTCACAAATGGTAATTACATGACCCTGGAGCAGCCCAACTATCATAAACACACGGCTATTGCCACATGCCCAAATTTTGATCACGTGACCACGGGGCTGCTGTAATAGTAAAGAATAGTAAAGAAATGGTCATTAGTCACTTTTTTTAGTGCCATTGAAACAGTCACTAAACTAACTGTTGTAAGTCAAGGACTACCTGTAAAGATATAACAGAATATGCCACGTTTTTGCTCTCACGGTTCAACTTGGTCTCATATCGCCTCCAGAGATCAAACTGGAACGAACAGATGATAGAAGGGTTTTCACGGTCTTGCAGCAAAACATTTGTGCCCTGCCATTGAATGCCTCTTTCCATTTGGGTTACAGTTTCTTTTGGCAAAAGCTGAATACCAAGATCAAAGAAAAAAATATTCTTAAATCAAAGCTGAGGAGTCTTCAGATCCTGCTTTCGTGTGACACATGATCCTATCCATGTTACAAATCTCAACATCCTCCAAAATAGCCATGAATGATCATTGGCTACAAAGACTTTTCTCACGCCAGCCTTAGGCCAATAAACCACACAGAGCACTAATGGAATACTTTTGTTTCTTAGGTATAACCAAGCAAAGAATATTGCCCGAGACCTGGAAAAACAGGCAAATAAGGTCTCTGCAGAAGCAAAAGAAGCTGGGGAAAAAGCTCTACAGATCTACGCAAATCTCACCACTCTGCCATCCATAGACACTGCAGGGCTAGAGGTATTTTGAGATGGGCTCCTTGCTGAAGGCACTTAGACATTATGGTTAGCAAATCTTGAAAACTGTACTGGCATATCGTAGATGACAATAGTTGAAGTTTAACTTTGGCTGAGGAATTATGTATGAAATGCTTTTTAAAACAAATCATGTGAAAGACAGAATAACCCCAAGTTTAGATCAAAATATATAGAATATTTTAAAGCTATCCAACATGGATACAATTTGGCAAGTAGGTAAAGTTGTTCTCAAATGCATCCAGCCTCGTAATGATTATGCAGCCACATCCATGTCCTTTTCTTGTCACTTTTGATTTTCTTCTGAGTGTATCAGCATTTTTAGGTCTGGGAAAGGGAAAAGTTTTCAAAACAGAATAGAGGACCAGAAGGATTTTCCCCCCCACGTTTATCTCTTAAACAAGCCATCTATCTATTGGGAACTCTGTGAAAAGAACGATTAGATGGCTCAGAGTTACTCTGTCTTAATGTACTAACCAGTAAAAGAAGGCTGTAGTATACATACCTAGTTTCCAAAACACTATAAGCCAATCCTTTTTTCTTGGCATTAAATCTGATTTAAAATTCACTGTGTGAATCTAGATTCCATGGTCATGTACTAAGGACTTGATAATAGAATTTTTTTTACTTCCCAGTCGAATTTACCACCCAGGATTTCCTAAAGATCTTCTTTCCAATTACTAATCAGGTTCAACCATGATTTAGCTTTTTTTGAGGTCTCTACTCCTATGACCTCCTATGACCAACAAACAAAGACATAGATTGGAAAGACACTTATGAAATATCTTGGCAACCCATGATTTTTCCTTGTAGAGATAGTGGCCTCCTTATTTCTGTTTTCTGTTTTTTTCAGTTGTACAGAAATAGTGGAAGTCATAGGAAGTCAAATCTGCTATGTTTTGGTTACTCATGCTTACACCAGCACCCAAGGCATATCTTGAGGCCTTATTAAAACATTGCAAAACCCTCCCTTTCATCTTAATACATTAGGGGAGGAAAAGATTTGAAGGAGAAGGCCTACATTGAGCATAGTGGCAAATGCCCAGTCCATTTATTTTGTGCAATAGTTCAAAGGTATTCTGGAAAAAGACTTATGATTCTTGAGTATTCCTGAAGACAACATCTTCAGCATTCAATTAATCAAAAATGTTGCTACAGAGAGCACAATGGGATCTGTATCAGGTCTAGAAACTCTTTAAGGTGTGTGTTTGATCCAGTTCATCAGCTGATAGTTTTATAAAAAGAGTCTCTTGAATATGCAGGATGATACATCAGTTTAGGTTTCTTAAACCCACTGAAGCTGTTTTTCTTCCTGCCTTTTTTCCATATGCAGAATGAGGCGAAGAACATCAAGGAGGAAGCCCAGGAGTTAGAACTGCTCATTAAAGACAAACTAAAGAATTATGAAGATATGAGAGAAGATATGAGAGAGAAAGAACTGGAAGTTCAGAATCTTTTGGAGAAAGGCAAGACAGAACAGCAGGTCAGTGATAACTAGCATAACTTCTTGTCCCTGATGTGTCAAGAATAAATGCTGTTTTATCTATGTATTTCTTCTCATAATTACCATATATTACAGAACTATAATGGTTATTAAGCTATAGAGTCTGTCAACATAGATTGCATTGTGTGGTGCACATCACTTTTTTTAAATACAGTTTTATTTTCATTTTATAACTACTGGATGTGATTCTACTACCATGTGATTCCACATATTTTTCATATGAGAATGATTGGCTAGAGCTATTTAGCTTAGAGGTTTAGAGACCTTATCCTTTCTTGCATCTAGTTATACTTTCTTGACAAAAAGCCCTCCCTTTTTATCCAAGTCTATGTCGTCGTCTTTTTTTTATATAAAGGATCATAAAATTTTATTTTTTAGACTTACCTCTGCAGGTAAAATTAAGTTGAGGAAAAAGTGAGATCTCAGTAAATTAGATTTGCAAATGTTTATCCCCGCCCCATTTTGATAGTATGGGATGCACATAGAATAGAAATAAATCTAGAAAATGACCTTGCATTTTTGAGCAGGCTGCTTTTCTCGTGCTTGCCCCATTTGAGCATTAGAGTTTGACCAGATATGTCAGAAGGAAGCATACCATAACTTGCTGTGTATTTGCTTAGACTGCTGATCAGCTTTTGGCTCGAGCAGATGCTGCCAAAGCTTTGGCTGAAGAAGCTGCCAAGAAGGGAAGCAATACACTCCGGGAGGCCAATGAGATCCTGAACAATTTGAAAGGTAAGCAGCCTGACTTCCAGAGGAGCCATGTGACAGAATGACAGGATGTCCTGCCAGGAATCAAGGTGTTGTCTCACTAAGTCTATTATTTTGGTTCCTACTGTCTCTGCCTCTAGGGTAGAATGTGTTCTGTTGAAAGGACAGTTGTGTTTCATTTTGAGAGAAAGGCAGAAATTCAATTTCCTCAGAATGGGCAGGAGTCTTGGGAAGTAAGGCTATAGGAAATAGTAATTAAAATCAGCAAACAGAAAAGGGCAGAGGTTCCTAAATCCTTTAAGACTTTTTATTTGGAGGATATTGCAAGCTTTGTGATACTCCTGCAAAACACATGCCATAGTGAGTGCAGCCAATGATAAAACATGGACTTTCCAGAAAAACAAATCAATAGGCTAAAGGGAAAATAATTTCTCTCCAAGCCAAATGTCAATCTCTAGATTCCAAGACTGCCTTTCTAATTAAAAATTTTTTTTTATTTGATATAAAACCTATTTTATAAAAGGAACAGTGAGATGCTGAAACAAATTCTTAACCAAGGACTTGTATACAAGGCAGAAGTGGGGTCTGAGCCCCAGTGCCAAACTATATTTACTTCCATTAAAAATAATAATTGATCATTCTTAAAGATCTACATACCAGACACAAAAATCTATAAAAGATAAAGTACCTCTGTACTTTACAAAATAGCATAATGCATAATAACAGGAAAAATAACTCTGCAAGGCAAAAAAGTATCTTAGAATGTTTCAAAATAACCAATATTTTTTAATAAAAATGCCTGGGCAACTCATGTGCAGCTGATACTTGTTCTTGGAAATAAGGGCAATGCCTGCAACACTGAAAATTTCATTTCATTGCTTCACGCTGTGTTCCCAGATTTTTTTTAAAAGGAAGAATAAGCAACCATGTGGACCCTTGCTGTTTTCCAGGAATTGCATCTCAGTTGTGGAGCATGTATTTTGCATGGAGATGTTCCCAGGTTCAACTCCCACCATCTCCAAATAGTAATAGGAAAGACATCTGTTTGAAACTGTGAATAGTCACTGTCAGTAAGAATAAGGCAGCCTTCCATGTCTTCATTTGGGTCACAGTTCTCATAATCACAAATCATTGGTTGGGCTGATGGGAATTGTTTTCTAAAGCATTCATAGGGCTTAACTACCGTATTTTTCGGAGTATAAGATGCTCCGAAGTATAAGAGTACAACTAGCTTTTGGGAAGGAAAACGAAAAAGAAATCTGCCTCTGCCTCCCAGCAATTTGCCTCCTTGCAGCAAACAGCAAACAGTACAAATTATATACACTTGTTTGCGGTGTATTTCTGTGCATGCGTGCCTGACACATAGAAATAGCAAAGAATCAGAGAAATGTACATTATGGCAGTATATTAATGCCAGAAAGTTTTCTTAAATGTAGTCACACTAACTCCTCCCAATTA
>JANHFT010006249.1:126796-141254 GCA_032467955.1 Pseudoxenodon macrops | reverse complement strand
TCTCCCCCTCTCCCTTCCTCCCCCTCTCTCATCTCTTTTTCCATCCCTCTCCTTCCTTCACTCTCATCTATTTCTTTCTCTCCCTCTCTCTCCCCATCTCTCTTTCTCCCTCTCTCCCTTCCACCCTCCTCTCTCATCTCTCTCATTCTCTCACCCTCTCTCATTGCTCTCTTTCTCTCCCTCTCTCCCCTTCTCTCTCTCTCTGCTCTCACATTGAGGAGGCGGGGTCCTATAGAATATACTGCATGGGGAATGTATCAGCCAATGATAGCTAAATAATATTTCAAGATGCTGAGTTTTGTCAGCTGGAAAGCTGACGGACCGGGTTTGAAACCCAAGCACCACATGATGGGGTGAGCTCCCATTACTTGCCCCAGCTCCTGCCCAGCTAGCAGTGCAACAGCATGCAAATGTAAGTAGATAAATAGCTACCACTTCAGTGAGAAGGTAACAGAGTTCCGTGTACCTCGGCATAACGTCATGATGACCACATGACCATGGAGATGTCTTCAGGAAAGCGCTGGCTCTTTGGCTTTGAAACAGAGATGAGCAGTGCCCCCTAGAGTCGGGAATGACTAGCAAATGTGCGAGGGGAACCTTTAACTTTACCTATAGGCAAAAATTAACAAGGACTAAAGACAATCAGAAAATAATCACATTAATAAAAATGGTTATTGTAGTCAGGCGTAAATTCAAACATAATCCCTTTCAAACAACTATGCTAACTCAGCTACAATTTGGAGATATCACACCCCCTAACTTACTTTCTGCCTAGTATCCTGTGATTCCTTGCAAAACATGGCTTAGTTAAGTCAACCCTCCTGTCTATATCTTCGGACAACATTGGCTCCCTTGACTAAGAAACATAGATAAGTACCACCCACTAGAGTTGGAAACAACGGAAAAAGGAAAAGCTTTACCTTTATTTCAGTGATGAAATAAAGTGTTGAATAGTAACAAATAAGGGTGATTATGACATTCTGGAAGTAATCATAAATCCTGTGATTTTCATCTTTGCTTTTGCAAACTGCCATTGGGTTTCATTTGACTGCCATTGAACAGAAAAGTTGGACTGAACCGATTTTTGTATGATGCATTTTGCTTTTCCCTTGGTTTCAGACTTCGATAAACGTGTGAATGATAACAAGACCGCTGCTGAGGAAGCTCTTAGGAAAATTCCTGCCATTACCCAGACCATTATGGATGCAAACAGTAAGACCCGCCAAGCAGAACTGACACTAGGCAATGCGGCTGCTGATGCCAGAGAAGCGAAAAATAAAGCTGACGATGCCGAGAGAATTGCTACGTCTGTAAATAATGTGAGTCATGGGAATCTCCCTCCCTCCCCCCCCTCTCTCTCTCCCCCCCACACACACACACCGTATCTTTCACTCCGTAAGACACACTCCCCCCCTGCAAAAGTGGGTGAAAATGTCTGTGCATATTGTGGAGCAAATATTGCAGCCGGGTGCCACGGCAGGGTCTTTTTACAGTGCTGAACCCTACCGGAGTGCAGGAGTCAATAGGCAGAGCTGGCACATGAGAGGTCAACTCTCTGTGGTCCTCTCAGGTTCCGCCTCCTGCCCTCACTATTCCATATTCACAGTGAGACGGCGCTCCATATTCATATATTTTTTTCTTGTCTTCCTCCTCTAAACCTAGGTGCATCTTATAGTGTGAAAAATATGGGGTGTGTGTGTGTGTGCCCACGCATCGTATTTAGTAGCAGAGTTCTGAATCATTCAGAAAGCAGCCTCTTCCCCCAATCCTTGGCAGAATTGCCTTGTCTATGAACCCAGGCCTCTATAGTTCTCTTGGAGAATGTAAAGCCTGATGGCAAGACTGTTGCCTAGCTCTTCCTGGAGACGGGAAGAGAAGATATGTAGCCCAGCCATATCAGCTGAGCAATTAAAGAGAATTTCAGTAGGTCAAGTCACTATGTGACTATGTGTAAGGCAAAGATTACTGCAAGATGCTCTGACGTGATGCTTCCCCCTTTGGTTAGAGAAAATTATGACAAGGACTACCCAGACAAATGGGACAAGAGGACTGTTATGATCGAATGTCACAGTCACTGACAATTTTGGATTGCCTGGACTAAAGAGCTTGAGGTCTTTCATAAATGTTCTTGTGGCATTGATGAGATTGTTACATTAAGGAACCCATTAAGTGCAAATGCATATGGATCTCTGTTGAAATAAGTAAACAGTCTTCTGTGTTGCTTGGCTTTTGGTGTCTAATTTTCTAATCTTGGAGTATGCTCAGTATCCTCAAGACTTTGATTTCTGCCAATCCTAGAATGCTAGTGCCACAAAGGAGATTGCGGACAACACCTTTAAGACTGTTACCGAGTTGGACAAAGAAGTTGATGACATGCTAAAGCAATTGACAGAAGCAGAGAAAGAGTTAAAGAAGAAACAACAAAGTGCTGATCAAGATATGATGATGGCAGGAATGGTAAGTAACTATGTTAAAAAAAACACCATTTGGTTGTTTAAGATTCTCATCCATTATAGAGATCACAATGTGCTATTCTCAGTCTTTTTAACTAGGTAAAGGTACATGTGTTTCTTGTCATAAGATTGCAAAACTCTTCTTACCACTGAAATCACATAATATTCCTCCTTTGACTACCTTGTTCCTGATGGCACTTGGCATCCTATGGAAATGACATGAGATCAAGCATTAATGAGAGAAAATTGATATTTGTGTGATCATTAGTTAGTGATTTTAAGATGGCATTTGTAAACGTGGACATCCCAATTCAATCTCTTAAGTTTGGTGGTAGGACATGGCATCATTCCACATAACTCATGAGTCATTGGATAAGATGCATACTTTACATTTAATGTTACAGGCTACACAAGCAGCTCAGGAAGCAGAAGATAATGCGAAGAAGGCAAAGAGCTCTGTGAACAATTTGCTGAACATGATTAACGATCTTCTTGAAAAATTAGGTATATTTCTCTATATATATCTATATATTTCCTTTCAGCTAATGTTTTACTACAAAATTCTGCCCTAAATGAGTCAGGTGTTTTGATCCTCATCCTAATGAATCTTAGCTAACAAGGCTATTTGGCGAGTGGTGTTTGAAATTATAGTCTAAACATTTGGAGGATATATTGTTTGTGAAAGATGGATGATAGATAATGTTAATCCATGACTATATTAATCATGGAAGCAGCTGGGAAAGTTGATCTAACCATCTTGTGGATTTATTCTACATACTAAGAATGGGGTGTAGTGATTTAAATGAAGATACATAAGCAGGCAGCTCCAGAATTATCAAGTAGACAGTATGTCATTTGCAATCCAAATTTCTGGTTAATTAAAATATAAGTAACAGTCTTCAGATATCCAATTATCATATTGTGAAAAGAGGTTATGTAAGCTAAAGAAAAAAATAAACAATGACGTGAGTAGTAGACCTATAGTAATATTCATAAAATTGACACTATATCTGATGCTAGCATATTCATTTCTTAGATGAAATACAGAAGCACTTTTGATGGCCATTGCTGAATCATTCATGTATTGGACTTTCTAAAATATTTGTGTTTAGTTTTTGTCTTTCTACATTGGCATGTAAATTGAACATTACCTGTGGATGTCTTCTTACTCATATGTTGATAGTCTAGCCCTCATGCTTCTTTTCTCCCCCTTTCAGTCTCATTGTTTAGCAGAGATTTCCCTGGCCAGAATCCAGAAAACACAAAACTTATTTAATGAGCCGAGGAGAACTTTCTTTTGTTTTTGTTTACACAGCAACTCTTCATGTAACAATCTAGCAATCTAGTTTTGTGAAACTCAGGACCATATATTTGGTTTATCATATATTTTGATTCTGCTTTTCTAGAGAGAAAAATAAGTTTTATTTGAGTATCACAAGCTTTCTAGAATTCTAAGTTTTTAAAATCCTAAACAGAACTGACTATTTCTCTAAAATTTCAAATATCCTATAATAGAATCTAAAAGGCCAGAGCAATAAAATGCAAGGTTGGGTAGAGAAATTCCTCCCAAGTATCTCAAGGTAATGCAGATAAGGTAATACAGTAGTATAGTTTGCTGCATAGCTTCCGATATCCTGCAAATGGCTATGATCTTATGTGGTTCAGCTTGGACTGATGATGGCTGTTCTGCACAATTAAAATATAATATGAGAGAGAAACTTTAGGGAGTGGCGTGGTGGCCTAGAGGTGGAGCTGTCTCCTCACAATCAGGAGGCTGTGAGTGCAACTCTACCGTGTTTCCCTGAAAATAAGACAGGGTCTTATTTTCTTTTGACCGTCGAAATATGACCTTGGCCTTATCGGGAAGGGGGGCTTATTCTTTTGGGAGTACAGGAGGCAGTGAGCGTGGGACTGGATGTCCCGCCGCCACCACCTCTTGCTGCAAGGCTGGTTGTGCCATTGCACGCATGAACTGCAGCACCGCCGTGAGCTTCATCAAACCGGCTGAACCGGTATGTTGAACCTCGGGGATGGGGTGGGGTATGCCATGAGACACGCATCTTACCAGAGTGTGGCAGCTTCACCAATTCTCTCTCTTGGCCGGTCTTTGCAGGGAAACTTCTTGCATGTAAAGAAATCTTTTTGCGAGTGCGAGAAGTTGTTAATTGCTCGCAGTTGCGAGAAGTTTTTCTTTACATTGCAAGGTGTTTCCCAGCCCAGACCGGCCAAGAGAGAGAAGCGGTGAGCTACAAGACTCTGGTAAGATGTTTGGGCACAATTTGGGGGTGGCAGGTGGGGCAGGGTGTGTGTGTACGTAGTTGGGGAAGGGGGCTTATTTGGGGGGGGGGGTATTTCAACGCATGGCTTGAAAAGCCCTCTTGGGCTTAATATCAGGACATGTATTATTTTTGGGAAACATGGTAAGTAGCAACAGATATTTCTCTCGTGAGTTATTATCTGCTGCAAACTCCACATAGGTGTCAGGAAGGGCATCCAGCAAGTAAACGCTAAGCTCCATTCATTCAGTCAACCCAACTCCACCCCAATACAAGGGATTACAGGATTATTTTTAAAAAATTAGAGAGAAACCTTAATGGTGAAATGTTGGTAGTGAGCAAGAAACTGCATAAGTTCATGTAAGAACCAAAATGTACATACACATGTAGGTAGAAAAAAATATGCTAGAGCACAAATTAAATAAATATCACTTGATAATATAAATATTCACAGTATGAAGATTTACAAATGCTACAAAATTTGAATTTCTGAGGAGGCATTTAAAAAAACCTTTGAATTGAGTGAGTTTGTGGCCCAGTAAAAACATCACTATATTTTGATTCACAGATTTTTTTTCCCCCAGCTGAGAATTCCACAATTGGAATGCAAAATTAAAGAAAATGTTCCCTTCTAGTGTAGCTTAGCAAGTTAGGGCGATCTTATTGTTTCTTCAAAACAACAACAACAAGCTTAGCAAAAGGCCATTCAATGTTATACTGCTATTAGAGATTCAGTCTTTCTCTCCAATCTGGTAAACAGAAATAACTTTTTGTAATAGATTGAGGGGGCTTCCTAACTTTGTACTTTTCTATCTTTGTAGCCCGGGTGGAGCCTGTGGACCAGAGTCAGCTGAGTACCATTGAAGATACTTTAAATGCTGCAAAAAATCAGATGAAGGATAGCGATCTAGACCGGAAAGTATCTGAACTAGAGAAAGCAGCTGAAAAGCAAGCTAGTGCCATCAACGAATACAACAGGGACATCAACACCATTTTGAAAGACATTAACAACCTAGAGGACATCAAGAAGACCTTGCCAAGTGGCTGTTTCAATACCCCATCCATTGAAAAACCCTAAGGGTGCGCCAAGGGCAGGGGGGGCATTCCCTCAGTGACTGGTGAAACAGTTTTGGCTGTGGAGTGCCTTAATTCCTAGATGATGTTCTTCAGGACCTTGACCTCATCTCCCACACAGTTCAGTCGTTCATTGTTTCCTAGTTCGGGGGTTGGGAGGGGGAATGCAACTTTATATGAACTAAAAGCAATTTAATTACCAGCCTTGGGGCATCAGAAAGTTATCAAGACATACACTCTATACGCTACTTTGCTCAAACACTCTACATTCTTTTTCTCAGAAATTTTAATTTACAGTATGATGGACTTTGTACCGAGAACTGAAGTAAGGGAGGGCACAAACACAGGCTCTTTTTTTCATTCCCTTTTCCATTCCTGTACCTCCTGCCCTCCTGCAAATTGTTGTTGATCTATGAAGGAAACGGTTTGGCTACCAGAGTATTAAATAGCAGTGGCCAGGATAACCACCCATTCCGAGAAATGCAGGTGGGTTTCAGAATCTGCATTCTCCCCAAAGAAGGAGAAAGGGCTTATTCTTAAACTAGTAGCCACTCGATGCTTTGGTAGCCAGCTGCCAGATTTTAAGAACCTTTCCAGTGTGCAATATGTATATGTGTATCTTGTTTTTGAGACAGTTCTCAGAAATGCTTTTAAGGAGTCATGAGGAAGGAGTGGTATATTAGTTTTATATGGTGCTAAAGCTTGGCCTGTAAAGCAGGCATGCATTTGGGCCTGTAAGGATAAAGTTGGGTGCTTCAGTTTTAATTGGAAAACATCTGCTTCTGGCCAGAATTGTTCCTGTCCCTGGATTAAGATGGACAGATTTTTTTCTCTCTCTGAAAAATGAAAAAGAGACTGTAACATTTCTGTTTGCGTCTTGGGGGTGGTGGTGGTGGGGGAAGCAATTTATTCAGAAAGAACTTTACTTGCTAGGTTCCCTCCGAAATATGAAGCTGTTGTAACTTTTATCTGGTCAAAACAAGCCCAAAGGATTTTGCAGTTTTCTCTTTATATCAAGTCAGGTATGATTTTGCCATGAAGAGTATGTCTTTTGCCTGAAAGTACTGAATCCCAATAAAGTTTATGCTCTCTTTTTTTTCCCCCTGGCAAAAAATAAATAAAATGGTCAGGCCTCATTCTAGGGAGAAATATTTAGAAATTGCAGTATTGACCAGCTGAGTTGCTTGCAATTCAGTATGAATGTCTGTCCTGTTTAGACGTTTTGCCTCTTTTCTCTTTGGGAAAGCTTTTTAGGTGGAAGGTGCTTTTCTTCATAATCTCTCATACATCATCTTGAACTAGAGGAAATCGTGTCAGCCTCCGTTGTTTCCTCGTTAGTGTGGTCTGATGCTTCCACCCACCCAACCCTATCCTCCGCCTTTTGAGAACTGTGTGTACCAAGCCTTCAACACTATGCAACTTTGTACGTTTGCGTAGAGGGGAAGAAATTTTATTATCTGACACACACTGGTGCTATTAATTATTTCAAAGTTATATTTTTGTGTGAATGTGGGGGTTTTGTGTCTTTGTTTCAAATCATGGCTATTTGTGTGAGGACATCTGTTTCTCTCTCCTCTTCCCCTGTGTAAATATAATTGGTCTTGTTTCTAGAGAGGAACAGCTCCCTTCACTTCTTCATAATTAACACCCTACTTACTCCCTTTCCTCCTTCCTCTTGATGTGCCTTGCAGGGGGTGGTGGCAGTGATGAAGCATTTCCTCTATCCAGACCTGCCCCATTGCATTCCCATACTGGCCTTTAATATGTTCTGTGATACTAACTTCAGGTTTTTTTTAAATTGCCCTGTATATTCCCTGGAGGGCCAACTTCTTGCCCATCTCTTCTAAAACCAGCACTGATGCCCAAAGGATTTGGGGCCCTATCACTCATAAAGTGTTAACATATTTTGGGGGCCTTTTAGTGATACCTTGGCCACTGAGATTCCACATGGTGCAAAATAGGAAGCAGATCTGGATTTGTCTCCCCTTTTTATAGCGGGAGCAAAATATCACTTGAATTCCAAAGCTCCTCTGGATTGTCTTGTTGGATTCTATTAAAAATTTGAATCAATTCTGATGTTATGGCTATGAGCTTCTTGCTAGATCTCTGTAGGAAATATAATATTGCTCTTCTTTTCACAGATAAATCTCCCCAAGTGAAGACAATCATGTCAGGGAACAGGTTGAACTCTAGATCCCTTCCTCCCAGGCACACCATATTTCTACACAGAAGGAAATCAAGAATGGTTTATAAGCACACAAGCTCTTTGTGTATTTCTTGAACTGGTATCAGATATACACAGTCACACCACTATACTGAGGTTGGGATTATTGTTGTAGGCCCACTAGCAAATCTTGAGCACAGTTTTCAACATGCACCTTTATGTAGAAAAATCAAAATTCAGCTTCAGCTTTGGTTTATGTTTTCCTAGTGCCTTCAATTCTAAAAGTTCACCCAAACTGTACTTGTATCCTCCTTGCATTCATACATGAAACAATTAATCAAAAAGTGACACCAGTGGTTTCCATTTGACCAAGCCAGTCATATGGCTGCATTCTAACAGTATCACCTGCCAAAAAGAAAAGAATATAAATATATATATATATATATATTTTAAAGTAAGTAACAAAATTGAATTCAAATTGTGTGCTTCTGGCCTTTTCATTGCCTTTCTAGCATTTTCCCCTTTTTTCCCCTTAAAAAACAAACTGGGTTTAAGTAACAGATTTTGTTTTATTTTTTAAATAAATGAGACTTTATATGGAATCTCTTAATTACAAATACTGTGTTAATAATAGCCATTATCACATTTGTATAGGTCCAAGTTATTACTTTGCATAACAAAATAATGCAACAGTTGCTCACAGAAACTTACATATATGTGCCACAGGAAACACCTCCTGAAGAATTCCCCTCATTTTAAACACACACACACACACACACACATCTGTGAGCACCTCTTGTATGTGCCTTCACTCCCATTTTTATTTTATTTTTTTGCTTTCAACCTCTGGTCTTGCTGCTTAGGAGCAGTGAACAAAAAAGAATAAAAATGCAACACTTGGCAGTTTTTGTATAAAACAGTATTTCTTATTTATAATAAAGTCTGAATATTTGTAACCCCTCATATTCTGGATTCTTGAGTGTTCATTTGGAAAGTCAATTTTAAATGCATTGGTGGTCTTCTGGGATGGGATCAAGGCCCATTTTACCACTGCGCAAATGAAGCGATCGCTGTTGGCAACAGATTCTGTATAGGAGGTGAATGTATCTTGTCTTTTTATGTACGCTGAGAGCACATGCACCAAAGACAAATTCCTTGTGTGTCCAATCACACTTGGCCAATAAAGAATTCAATTTTATTAGGTGAAACCACTGCCAACAGAATTTAATTTTCTAAGAACATATCTGGACACTGAGTGATATCCAGCATATGTTGGAGAAAAAAAAGATGCTTGAGATAGTCCATTAGCTGTGCAGCACACATGCTTTATCCATCTTTTTCTTGGAAGTCTGGAGGGAGGTGAAACAAAGAAACAGAAACAGAAAGACAGATGGGACTGGGAAACTTAGCAAACCCCAGGAAACATGTTCCATATGTACTACATTGCCTAGACCTGGTAAACACTCAAGCACATGGGAACTGGATCTGCTTTTATATACTGATGGGAATGTTAATGGAATGACAAACATATTTGCAGTCCCCTAAAGCCTCCATAAGCTTCCTTTCCTTCCGTATTATATGCGTGGACACTTTAGCTAGTTATTTATTGCTTTCTTTGGCAAGAATAATGATCATTTGCCTCCAATTCCACATTAACTGCAGGAGCTAATTACAATATGGCTATATGCAATTCCGTCTCATTAAGAACATTAAAGTTATGGCCCGAGTTAATAAAAGGGAGAAAATTCACAGTGAAGAGCAAAACGTGCAACAATCACCTCACAGAATAGATACAAAAGGTGAAGTCTGGAGACCTTTAAGTTATTAAATTTGCCTCAATACACTTGGTCTGGTTGACAGCCAGAGTTCATTTCAAAAGATTCATTATAGTTTCAATTCTTCGCCAAAAGTTCATAATAGACTTTCAAGGTTTTTGTTTGTTTCCCAAAGCCTTTTCAGGTTTTGCTTTTACTTAATTAATTTGGCATAGTTTTACTTTGTGGGGGGACTTAATCTGATACAATTTTGTCCACAATATACTTTGATGATTCTGGAAGGTTCCCATGCATATTTAAAATATCCAGTTCATCACTAAATACTTTTGTAATAAGATGAAGTTATTATTAATTATTTCCAAATTGCCATCCTGTGCATAGTTGCTGAATAGTCATATTTTCTGACAATAGTAAGGCTTCTGCTTTAAGAATATTAATACGGGGCAGTGATTAAAATGTCTGAATGGATGAAGATCTATATTAAAATCCCATGAAAATCTTGGATATCTAACATTCATCCAAAAATTGTAGCGAGGTTTAAACGGAGCATTGAAAGTAGGAATCAATACATCAACATTGGTCATTTGCATTTATTTTTATGCTTTTAGGGAGATTTGTGGTTTGGCAAATTGTCTTGCCAGTTTTAAAACACTGAAAATCAGTAGACAATTTCGCCAGAAAATGTGTGATGGGAAATCGAAGAAGTTCCTTAGCAGCAAATTACTTGGTGTTGCTATAAAAAGCCCATTATTTATCATCTTCCTTCAAATGAGGTTCATTCCACCCCCCAATTTAACATCCATCACAACTTTGAAATTTCATAAGGCTTTCAGTTTATCATGGATATATTGCCTTATTATATTATAATATAATTATATTGAATTCTACTGTACAGTGCAATTTTGATACAACATCAGGGATTTTCAATCCAATTGCATAGAATGTGAAGAATGTGTGTTGTTTGTTTTATTTTTATAGTTTTCTTATGTATAATGTACACTGAAGATGGCATTTAATTTCGTTGTATGAGATGCAATGACAATAAAGTATTACTACTACTACTACTACTACTACTACTACTACTACTACTACTACTACTACTTATGGGTCCTTTTTCGACATTTTAAGGGTATTTCTGTCTGAGGGTTCTAGGTGTTTTCTGACTTTATTGTTTCCTTGCTATTGTTTTTGTTTTTGTTTCATTACCCACACAGAAAAGAAGAAAAGAAACAAAAGAAAAAAGAACTAAACTTAGAGAGCACCAAGGACCTCATTTCAACCCTGAGCTACAAATATTCTCCTTTATCGGTACTCTCCAGTTATCTTCATGTAGTAATGGTCCAGGGTCAGCAACCTTAAACACTCAAAGAGACACAAAGGTCCTAACTGGAAGCCCCCCATTTAATTCTGGAGCTGACCGGAAGTCCGGTTCCAACACCATAGAGTCTCCTCCTAGCATGGCATCCTTTTTCCTCTGCTGATTGGAAGTTCAGTTCTCCCACCATACAGTCTCCTCCTAGCATGGCGTCCTTTTTCCTCTACCTGTTCTAACTGAAAGCCCTATCAACTGTGGAGCCGACTGGCGACAGGGAGCCACAGCAGAGGGATGAAAGAGCCACATGTGGCTCCAGAGCCATGGGTTGCTGACCCCTGCTCTAGACAGATGTTCATTTATCTGATGTTGATGACATTTCTAGACAGGGAGAATGGTTTCTACATGCTCCTACTTACTTTTCAGATATCCTCCCATTTTTCTGCCATCATCTTTACAATACATCATATCATTAATTAAGTCTGATGAACTTACTTATTCATCAACTTTTAAAATACCCTTTTATATCTTTCTTTTTAGATCCTATTATACGCACTGCTTTTCAGTTATATATATATATAGAGATGTATGCAACAGTTCTACTACTGCATATTTTAATGTATCTGACCCTACGGCTGAAATAAACTGATTTAATTTGATTGCAGTAAAATGTATTGTGATATTCAAAAAATTAAAGAAGGCTGAAAGTGTTCTCCTAGCTCATCTATGAATGATAGAAAATAAGTTTTTTTCAGACAAACAATATAATTATTTTACTTGATTTTTGGGTGCATGGGGCTTCTGTTGATAAATTATTGCCTAAAAAACAGGCACCTGGTGGGAAGGGTAATTCATATTGTTTTGAGGAAGATATTCTATTGGACACTGACATTGCACTGTCTGAGTTTGGCAGTCTTATAAAACTTTACATAAGTAAGTAGATAATAGATGTGATAGATAGATTATATATATAGTCTGAAGACTGTAGTAGTCAATGATCTTAAAAAACCCAGTAGCTTAGCAAAAGTCCCAGAATTTTTATTTTTTAAAAATCTATCATGTTGTAAAAAATTAGCTTTGGGGGCAAATCATTCAGTTGAAACATAATGCTTTCTGGAATGTATGGCTCAGTTCTGTCCTTTTTTCTTTTTTTCTTTTTGGTTAGATATATAAAACAGTTATTTAATTAAACTATATATTTGCATTAGTTATATTTTAATTATTTTTATGGTAAGTTCACAGTAATTGTGGTCTGCTTTAAGTTCTTCATGCAAATGGCTTCTTTTCACATTACTGTATCTGTATATGCCTCTCTCTGTGTGTGTTAAGAGAGACAAAGAGAGAGAGAGAAATGTTATTTAATTTCATTTTAACAGTCCATTACTATTTTCAGTGATTTGTCAAAGAGGTCACTGAGTATCAGGGAGTGACTTTGGAAAGATATTATAAAACTTAAGAACTATTTAATGTAGCTCACAATCATGCTTCTCTGTAGCCTTTTCTTTTCTTTTCCTACTTCAATTTGGAATAATAGGAGTGTGTGGCTTTAAGTTCAGGTGTGAGTCTGTGTGTGCCACACACATACATTGAGGGGCAGGGAGAGAGAGAGAGAGAGAGAGAGAGAGAGAGAGAGAGAGAGAGAGAGAGAGAGAATGAACTAACAGCAACCCAGTTTTAATTACTGGGTACAAGAACCTTGATCAGATGATATATTTATGCTGCATTTTTAGATTTGGTTGTATGGTTTTGTAACTTGATTGATGCTGGGAGGGAAGGAGGAAGGAAAGAAGGAAAGAAGGAAAGAAGGAAAGGTATTTTCATCGATCATGCTTAGTTATATTCAGAGGCATAAATAGCATCAAATTCAAGAATGTGTTTCCCTTGAATATAGAATAGAATAACAGAGTTGGCAGGGACCTTGGAGGTCTTCTAGTCCAACCCTCTGCTTAGCCAGGAAACCCTACACCATTTCAGACAAATGGTTATCCAATATCTTCTTAGAAACCTCCAGTGTTGGAGCATTCATAACTTCTGGAGGCAAGTTGTTCCACTATATCTTTTCTCCTTTTGATTCCTCCTCCTTCCAATTGGAACAGACTCCAATTGTCAGATTGTACAACCATATAAAATATGGCATATGAAATGGTCAGTAAAACTATTGAAATGCTTGATTCTCTTCACTTTGGGAAGCCTTTTGAAAGGCTATCTGGATACACACAATTGTCCAACCATGAACTAAGTCTCTGAGAAGAGCCAGAGTTTGCACTGTTAAAATGTTCACAATTTTTAAAATGCAAAAAGCAGATACGTTATAACTTAATGCATTTGTTTTGACATAAAACTGCCTACCAAATATTTCACATTTCGCACAGAAGACCTCACCAGAAAATTACTGCATAGTCCATATTTCCTGGTTTGTTTACCAACGATTGATCAGGAAAAAAAGATACTTTGATACACATTTAGTAAATCTACAAAACCTTTCTTCTCACCTTGTATCACTATTTCTGCAGCATTCTCTGGATACTTTGATGCCACAATCTGATTAAATTTACTTTCTTCTACGCATATGGGAACCGCTTCACAAGGGCCTTTTTAAGAGACATCAGAGTACCCATTTGAAGGTGTTCGACAAACAATCCTATCAGTTGCTATTGAACACAAATGTCATTGCAATGAAAGGTTTTGTGTACTGGACATTTCATTCTTGTTATAAATGAAAGGAAACTACAACAGATAAATCTCTTGATGTCTCTATATAAACGTGTTCAGAATATGGCCTATAGCTCACCTAAGTAATAGAAAAATTGAGAAAACATATTTTTAGAGGTTTAAAAGGTTCCACGGGTCAACTATTTTTCACTAGCCGAGACTTGGAGGGAGAGAACTACATTGAATTACAGCATATATCCATTTTTTTAAAGGGCATTAGATAGCTGTGAATAAAAGCAGATGCAAATTATAAGAGGAGCTATTTTACCTTCCCAACTTCGGGGTTACTCCATACAATCCGTTTAATGCATAGCATTAAACGTATCAAATGTTTAGATAAAAAAATACACATTTTTGGAGGTACTATGAAGGAAAAATTCATGCTAAGGAAAAAAACAAACCTAGCATAAAGAAATTTTCCTGCACAATTAGCTTTATAATTTCATGCTTGAACTGTTTGAACATTGTAGATAATGAAAAGCAGAATGATTCTGGTTCTTGGAAAAAATATAGAAAACCAGGGGGGAAAAGTATAAGCATGTGTATTTGTCTCTGTGTTCACAGATAGGCAGACAGAGGCCTCCAAAAAGAAAGAAAGGAAGTAAACAAGAAAGAAAAGAAAGAAAGAAAGAAAGAAAGAAGGAAGGAAGGAAGGAAGGAAGGAAGGAAGGAAAGAAAGAAAGAAAGAAAGA
>JANHFT010006249.1:103975-123494 GCA_032467955.1 Pseudoxenodon macrops | reverse complement strand
CCCCCTTTTAAGTCCAAGTGCCAGTTAGCCGCCATTGTCTCTCTCTCAGGCATTTTCAGTTGTCGCTTTAAAATTTTTTCCCTTTTTCTTTAAATGGCTGAACTCACCCAGTTCCACACCTTGTTCATTTCACCACTCCTGCACCATCGCTTTAGATCTCCTCCAGACAAACGATATTTCCTTCCTGCTCCGGTCGATGTGGCTGCCCTGGCTTGGAGCAGTTACAGCCTCGCCTCCTCAGCTGCCGGGTTTAGAGGCTTCTGCCTGCGCTACAGGGAAATGTCTGTTTCCCTGTTCATGCAGGCTGGTGCCCCCGTACTTCACTGTCCCTGCAGGACAGTTCAGGGTTGTCTAGGACCCCTGATTGGGCTGAGGTTTGACTGCCTCTCGGGACTTCCAAGAGGCACATCGTCTCACCAGGCACAAGCCACACCTTCCTCCCTGATGTGCTTTTTTACAGTACTGTCACTCCTACTAAGATCTGTGACTTTCATTAGTTCAATATTCAGGATATACTAACTCTTTTATCTCAATTATTTTTCTAACTTATCAGAGCAATGCACTATTTTATAGGTTTTGATTAATAGTCAGTGAGATTTGACAGATACTCTGTAGGAATTAAACTTCCTCAAAGTTTAGTAATAGCGGTACTATAATGGTTGCCTCTTCTGTTTATCTGTTTCCATCTTAAAAGCTTTATTTACAATGATACTTTCAATGAAGCTTTACTATTCTTGATCTCAGTGTTCAAAGTAGTTTGCTTGAACTAAGAACATTTCATCTTGTACTGGTTGTATTCAATATATCCTTTATCCCATTGTCTTTTATTGATCTTGTTATATAGTTTATATTCTTTTATTCCTGTGTTTTATACTAGATTTGGCTGGTCAATGACCAAAGTAAGACACTTTGACTTTCATCTTTAACAGTAAAGGCACTTAGACTAATATACCGCTTCACATAGCTTTATGGGCACTCTCTAAGCAGTTTACAGAGTCAGCATATTGCCCCCAACAATCTAGGTCCTCATTTTGTATGTACAATCCACAACCTACTGGGTCATCATTTCAGAGATATATACACAAACAGAATGACCATGAGCAGACAAAAAAAATGGTGGGAGTGACATTCAACTTTCTGCTGTTTTCCCATTGATGTTGCACATGGGAAGGTAGCAGGGAGCATAACAAACTATCCTTTTTCTCTCTCCCCTCCACTTCTTTCTTTCCTTCCCCTCTCCCTTCCCTCCCCCTTCCTTTCTCTCTTCCCTCCCTCTTCCCTTTCTTGTTCCTTAACTCCCTCCTTATTCCTTCAGTCCTTCCTTCTTCCCTTTTTTCTCCTTTCCTTCTCATTCTTCCTGTTTTTCCCTTCCCTCCTTGTTCTCCCTACCCTACCCTGAAGGCAGTCAGTGGCTATTGCTGGGTACAGGAAGGACCAAAGGTATGTGCAAATGTCAAGTGCAGTATGAGTGCAAAGGGAGTGGAGGACACCCTGGTGGTGAGAGAGACTTACCTTCCCTGCTGGGTTTTCCACAAGCAAGGATTTTGCTAGTGGGAAAATAGCAAGAAGCATCTACAATAATATCAGTTTCTTGCAGCCTCCCCATAGATTTATGAGAAGCATCAAGGAACATCAAAAACATGGATCATGTCAGTGCAGGTGACCATGCTAGGGGGCAGTGCAATAGCACTGAAGAGGCAACAACTTCCCCAAATTTAATTTCTGTGGGAGTCATGGGTCTCGGCACTGTGTTAAGTTAGTCCATTTGAGTTACCTTCATTCCATAGTTGTTGTCCTATCCCTTCCAATTTCACCCAATTGAAGATTACAAATCAGACATGAGAATTTTAGTAGCATATAGATCATACAGATATGAGAGCCAGATTGTTCTAGAACAGGGGTGTCAAATTCACGTTGTCATGGTGGCGTCACGTGAAGCATCAGGACTCCCCCCTTTGCTAAATGAGGAGTGGGCACGGCTAGTGCATGAAGCATCTGGCACATGGGCCAGGAGTTTGACACCCTATTCTAGAGGTTAAGGCTCTAGAAACCAGGAGACTGTGAATTCTAAATCCTGCCTTAGACATGAAAAATGGCAGAGGGACTTTGGGCCAGATATTCTCTCAGCCCACAACATTAGGCTCAGGTGACAAGCCAGTCAATCAATTTCTATCACAACCAATGGATCAACACTCAGTTGATCTGAAAAAAGTAGAGCCTGCATTTGCAGGAAAAGCATTAGAAAGAAAAAAAACCAGTTTACAGTTTAAGGACTTTTGACCCTCACTGGGGAGAGTGCTTCTCCAGAGAGGAAGTAGACAGGGCAAGGCCAAATGAGACTCTACTTTCCTGCCTTGTTTGACAACTCAGCCTCAGTCTCGCCAAAGATTTTTCATATTGCTTGATCACTGGAATTGAGCAGCAGGGCGTGTCTTCTCTTTTATCTGCCACAGCCCTGCAGCAATGGAATTTGACTTCAACCTAAGCTTAAGAAGGGAGTCCCTGAGGCTAATTTATATGAGTGGAGAGGTAGTCATTGATGCCTAGATAAAGTCACCGTGAAACGTATTTTAGCAGTGCTTGCAAATAGTTGCAATTTGCCATAGTGAGCATAATTCAATGTTTACTATTGTTGGGGACAGCCACCTATGTTAATCATCTTAAACATACGCGACCATATTTTCATTTGGTTAAATATTTTTGGGTGGTTGGAGGGATTATGTGTAGCCTGTCTCAGTTCAAGTGTGGCCTGATTAAGGGAGGTCTTAGCTGCCATTACAATATTGATTTTTGAGACAGAGCCAGGGATTCACATCTTTTATCATCTAAAGACAAAAACATAGATATAAATCACATTTACACACCATTCAAAGGAGATAATTAAAAGAAGAAAACCAGAAGCACTCCCTTCTGCAACACCCAGATAAGCAGGAATTAACACCAGACAAATAAGCAGGAAACAATACCCTAATCAAAATACTATCAAGAACACCACACCCCTACCCACATTGATGAGGCTAGTTACTGTATATAAACAAGAAGCAAACCCAACACTCACTAGCCCTGATGATATTACCTAGTTGACTAATGAACATCTGTAAGCAAACAATGGAGCTCAGAGAGCACCAAGGACTCCACAGTTCAATTCCGAACTACAAATATTCTTTTTTGTTGGGTTCACATCTTTGCCCAACCTTTTCTTTATAACCACTTGTCAGCAGAATTGGCTGTGAAAATCGCAGTATCTGAATCCATCTCACTACTATTAAAAGTAGTGGGCTATATGGATGACTGCAGTGGTGGGATTCAAATAATTTAACAACCCATTCTCTGCCCTAATGACCAGCTGGGTAGGCATGGCTCGGTGGTCATGTGACCATGTGGGCGTGGGCAACTCAACATCATTAACATCGATGGGCGCTTTTCCTTAGCTGTAATAAGGGTTATAACCAGAGAGGCAGTTTCTGTAAGCAGGACAATAAAGATTAGGCTAGAAACAACACCAGAATGTTTCCTTCCCACTTTCCTTACAGGATTAGCCCTGTAAAGTGGAAAAAAACAAAATAAAATTTCTTCCGACAACTGGTTCTCCGAACTGGTTAGAAAGTTAACAACCGGTTCTCCCGAATAGGTGTGAACTGGCTGAATTTGAAAGTTTCATCTAGCCAAACCACTGAGATTCAATGTATATAATACCTAGTCTGCCACTGGGATAAGCAACCAGTCTTAGATAATCTTTACCCAGGGAAATTGAGTTTCATGTGGGGAGTCTGGGCATCCTATAAAATGAAAGAGCTATAGATCAAATAAGAAAACACAGAGAAGAATTTGAGAATGTTTTCTCTGCATTTATCTTTCTCAATCAGCCTGCAGACTTTGAAAAACAAAATTTTTGCTAACCACAATGTTTTTTTTGTCTCTTATCACTCCTTTAGGAAATGGATACTCCTAACTAAGATATGGCCAAGTATAAGCTGTAAACTAAATTAAAGAATTTATGAATGTGTAGTAAATATCGAGATAAATTCTGAATGCTGAAGCCAAAGACAATATTTTGCCCACAAAGCCAATTAGCAGAAAATACTACAAGTTCTAACTAACTGACCAACTGTTGCTGGAATTTCTCTTCCCAATAGTTTTGAGGATATTTGATGATCTAAATATTCCTCAAAATAATCTGAAGTTCTTGCCCAAGACTACATACAACAGTTATGTGAAATTTTAATCTGCCTTAGCTGTCTCTTGGGGAGAAAGGCAGCCAGGATAAACCAAATGACTTACAAACCACAATTAAGCCCAAAATTTCTGTTTCTAAGTGAGCTATTTGTTAAGTGAGCTTTGCCCCATTTTACGACCTTTCTTGCTATAATTGTTAAGCAAATCAATACAGTTCTTAAATTAGTAAGATGTGAATCTGGCTTCCCCATTGACTTTGCTTGTCAGAATGTCACAAAAGGTGATCACATCAGTGGTGGGATTCAAAAATGTTTACTACCGGTTCTGTGGATGTGACTTGGTGGGCGTGGCAGGGGAAGGATACTTTAATATCTCCATTCCCTCCACACTCCAAGGGAAGGTTACTGCAAAATCCTCATTTCCTCCCGATCAGACTCGGGAGGCAGAGAAAAGATGGGGGCGGGGCCAATCAGAGGTGGCATTTACCGGTTCTCTGAACTGGTCAGAACCTGCTGAATGCCACCTCGGGATCACATGCCTCGGGATAGTGCAATTGTCATAAATATGAGTCAGTTGCCAAGCATCTGAATTTGAATCATGTGATTATGGAGATGCTGTAATGGTCATAACTGTGAAAAATAGTCATAAGTCACTTTTTTCACTGCCATTGTAACTTCAAACAGTCAGTAAAGTTGAGGACTACCTGTATAATACAAATAAAAATGATAATTTGTTGCAAGAAAGATTGATTGATCATAGTGGTTTGACTATTTAATACAGCGGTCACCAACCGGTGGTCCATGGACTACGAGAAAATTTGGGGGTCCGCAGAAAAATTATTTGCATTTTTAATATTGCACTGAATCAGGGGTCCTGCTCAGTCAGATCCAATTTGAACTGAGCCAACTGTTTTGCAACGTCTTTCTCGTGGTGGCTGCTTAGCTCCAACAACTGCTTTCTGTTGGGTCTTAAGGAGCCCAGGTGGGGAGGCAAGGAGTGGCTGGCAGGGGAGGGGCGAGCAGAGGTCGACGAAGTGCCCCTTGACATGAGTGAAATTGAGTTGGCCATGGCCACTCAGTCACATGACCACCTACCCACGCCCACCCAGACAGTCATTAGGCAGATCATATTAGTGGTCCATGGGATTTAAAATTATGAATTTAGTGGTCCCTGAGGTCCGAAAGGTTGGTGATTTAATAAACGCACTTTGTCCCCACATTTTTAAGCTACCCTTTTCCTCAATGCATACATTACACACAATTGATTGCAGCAGCCAGAAACTGAAGTTTCATGGCTTATTAATTTCCAAAAACAATTTTTTTTTAAAGAGGGAATCAACTGATTGACTTCAAGATTAATTGAGACATGAATCCCCAAACTCAAATCAACTGCCAAGACAACTGAAGGTCATGCTTGATAGGGGCAAACCGGAACCTGTTGAGAAAAGTTAGGAAGAACTTACTATGATTTAAGTGGCATTTAGGTTGTACCCAAATAAGCAGATAGTTGTTCACATTTACTATCATACACACAAGACCCCACTTCCATATGTGGCATTTCTTCAGAATAACTCTCATCACTTAATTCCAAATTTGCAGTGATAATTAATTATGAAAGCAAACTGGAACCACCCCCACCCCCTTCATTCTCTTAAAAAAAATCTTCTATAGTAATTCAGGTTACTTTTATTAGCAATGTTTAAGCAGGTGGTCAGATTTTTCTGCGGTCTAAATTGAGAGGAACACTTTCTTTTTTTCTCCCAATAGAAAACTTCCTGTGTGCAGGCTCTTTTGGGTTCCTCGGGGACAACTCTCAAGAAGGCATTATCAAAGAGGGATCTGTTCAGCTCCAATTGACTTTGCAGGTCTATTGTGGAAAAGATCCTTCCTCAACAAGTTACTGGGCACAATGCCTCCATGGCTATTTTGGCTTTAGATGCTAATATACAGTAGTTATGAATCACCTAGAATAGAATGGAATGTTTTATTTGGACAAGTGTGGTTAGACACACAAGCAATTTGTCTCTGATACAGAAACTCTCATTGTACCTACCAAGAAAGCCAACAACTTGGAGAAAGTCTACATTTTTTACAAGTCCAAAATTAGCAGGTTACAGCTAGTCTTGAGCCATTGGTCTCTTGCAGCCAGAAAAGCCAAAAGCAAGAGCCACAGTATAAGACCTATTTATGTAGTAAATTGATCAAAGACTGAGTAGATACACACAGTGGCAGAAGATCTCAAATGAAGAATGAATTGCTTTACAAGTGATAAGGAAGCAAGTGGGATGGCTACCCTTTGTGATGGGAAGGCAACATGCAGTAACAATGTTGATAGACAATATAAACTGAGCTCTAACTGTTATTCTAAAAAGCTGGCCTGCATTCACATCAGGAAGAGATACGTTATGGCAGCATATATCCTTAAATCCATTAAGGGCATGGACTCTGTGAACAGTTAGTCATTTACAGCTATAGAGGGCTAGTCTGACAAAAATTTGTATTCCATTCTTAAGAATACAAATATACAAAGAAGGATGCACGTGAACTTAAACGTATAGTAAACATACAAATAGATTTTATCTCTGTTTTTATTCCCAACCCATTATATTAGCAAGATCAGATACTCGCTCTAGTTGTCTTTATACTGGAATACCAAACTTGTGGGTAGCCTGCTATTTCTTGCATGGCATGTGTGTACATATTTCATGTGGATGGGGGCTTTAAGATTGTAAAGTAGAGAAGGTGTGAGATACATCCAGAGAAATTTGAAAAATGTGGCTGGATGGGAGAAGAAAGTGATTCTGCCTGACCAGAACTGATTTGAGGAGAAATCTGCTTCAGGAGGGAAAGAAAAGTCCAGAAGAACAATAACAGTGAGAATCTCGAGTTCAGATCTCTTGATTTTGTATTTCAAATCAGCTTTTTATCACCACTCAATTAAGAGTTTTGAGGTAGAAGGGAGACTATTCTGTCTTCTGGGAGAGTGCTAGTCCTATGGAATGATTTCATAGATGTATCATCTACAGTACATGTCATCCAGATTGGAATTAGTTTCTGATGTCATCTCCCAATTTCTTTCTTTTTCCCTGGAATTGCTAATAGCGTTTTCCCTTTTCAGTTGCTGTGGAGACCTTTTGAAGCTCTTTGATACTCTCCATCTCCGCTGCCTTAGCGTTGCCAATCTGACAGTCCAAAACAAAAGGGGAATGATCTTGCGCACAGTCCTATAGCGGTAAGTTTCCTGATCCTGCCACTCATGAGCAACCACAAAACATCACCCTGTCTGAACCACCATCAGAAGCTTAGGGCTGAGGAAGCTCCTGTCAGACAACTCAAAAGATTAAGGAAAACATCTAAGCATTAATTACATAAAATTAGAGTTAGGAATCAGCAGGATGATTTAGGAACTGTGGGAGGTCTTGCGTGATGTCATCATCAAGTTGGCTTTTGATGTAAAGAGGCTATGATATAGGGGTAGATATAGCTATGATGCAGCTATGTAGGATTTCCTCAAGTCTCCAGAAGTTGTGAATGCTCCAACACTGGAAGTTTTTAAGAAGTTGTTAGATAACCACTTATCTGAAGTGATGTAGGATTTCCTGCTTAAGCAGGAGGATGCACTAGAAGACCTCCAAACTCCCTTCCAACTCTGTTATTCTATTCTATTCTAAGTAAGTAATCCTCAAGTAAGGGTTTTTGCTTTTCATCAAAGCAGAAATGTAGGGAGGAATGTATTTATTATTATTGGTACAGCAAGAGTTAAGACTTAGGTGCCATATGTTTTAAGAAGGTATTACTTGTGGAAAAGGTGAGGCTAAAACATAGATTTTTTCCAGATAAAGGGTTAGCCTTCAGCACAAAGTTTCATTGTGCTTCAACAAATTGAAAAAGCCAAGCAAGACAAGAACTAAAAAAAGACAAATATTAAATCAAAATTTCATTCAAATTATATTACAAATTATTAATTATTATTATTATTTTAATTAAGAATAGCTTATCTGCTATTTTTTTCCTTTATTAAATAGGACAATAAAGGGGCTTTGGAGAAATTTGTGTAATGGTGGTGGTGGAGATAGTGATGGGTCACCCAAAGCTCTTAAACCCTAAATTGTATAATTCTGGTCTAAATGAATTGTGTGCTTTCTTCTTTACTCTTGCATTGCTGGTAGCTATGCAAATCCAAATAATTGCTCTTGAGAATCAGTGGAATCATGAAAGCTGAAATAAAAGAGGATGAAATTACTGAATTATTTTTACATTTTATAAATTATAATGTGGAAAGTGGGCTGGCTGGGAAATTCTGGGAGTTGAAGTCCCTATATCTTCAAGATTCCAAGTTTAAAAAACACTTCATTAGCTGGTCTTGAAAAGCTAAGCAAGATTAGACCTGATTAGCACTTGGATTGGAAGCCATCTGGAAATCCTGAGTCTACAGGCTAGGCTGGAAAGTTGAAAAATAATGCCTGAAAGAAGTTTTGGCAAATCAATTCTAAATGCTTGCCAAGAGGCCACAGACACATGTTGATTAAGTCATCAAGAATCTAGCTCAATTCAGTCATGCTACTTATTTCTCTAAATGTATATACCCGTGATGGCGAACCTATGTCACGTGTGCCACAGGCGGCACGCGGAGCCATATCTGAGGGCACGCAAGGCGTTGTCCTATGTTAGCTCCAGCGTGCATGTGCACGCTGATTTTTGCCCTTCCAGAGGGCAGGGGGAGACTGTTTTTGCCCTCCCCATGCTTCAGGAAAGCCTCTGGAGCCTGTGGCTGCGGAAAATGGACCCAACGGGCCTACCAGGAGGCTTCAGTGAGGCCTGCGGGCATGCGCTGGGGGGGAGCACAGGGACAGTTGGTTGTGCATTATGGGTGTAAGCACGCATGTGTGTGATCCCCCCGCGCTCCCCCCTGCTTTTGACACGCGATGGCAAAAAGGTTAGCCATCACTGGTATAAACAGTACCAACTTTGCTTCCAAATATGTCCAAATACTTTAATCTGGATGGAATCAAACTATATTGCAAAAAATTCGACTTCAGCAACAGAGTGGTCAATGCCTGGCATACATTACCTGACTCTGTAGTTTCTTCCCCAAACCCCCAGAACTTTAACCTTCGACTGTCTACCATTGACCTCACCCCAATCCTAAGAGGTCTGTAAGGGGCGTGCATAAGTGCACCAGCGTGCCTACCGTCCCTGTCCTAATATCCCCATGTATTCGTAAAATATCATGTACCCATTACCATGCTTGTACATCTTATATATTCACAATCATGTTTATTCTTTGTCTGTAATCATATACACGCTTGACAAAATAAATAAATAACAAATAAAAATAAATAAAATATCTAATCTTCCTTTGCACTGCAAATTCAAAAGCTGGCAAACATGAAGGCTGCTGCAGCATTCCCTATAATCATCAGGCTGAGAGTCTTCAAAATTACTCTAATTGACTGGAGGTGAGTGAGAACATGCCCAGATCATTCAAACATCTGGAAAACAAAATGTAGGGGGGAAATGGTGTGTTCCTCTTCTTTGGGAAGTGAAGTTGACCTTCCCATTGCCATTCTAAGCAGCTCCTCTGCTTTAAGACAGAAATGGGAAAGATCCAAGCCTAAATCTTACTTCCCGTTCTTCTGCTGCCATCCCACTCCCTCCTGGCTTGTGGCCAGGGGCGGTTGCTGCTGTACTCTGTAGAGAACCGCCCCTGTGAACAACTAAGAAGAAATCGCTAAGTGTTATACCTCCTTGCACTGTACATGGGCTGCTCCCTCCCCCTCCCCTCTTTTTTTAATTCACAAGGTGAGTCAGAGTGGAGGCAAACTCCTTTCTTCCTGTTGAGAATGATTCAGGCAGGAGAGGCAATAAAACTTCCCTGAAAGACGACCAGGAGGCACAGAAATAGGAATTGGCTGCAGCTGAAAAGCCACCAGACAGAGACTACCTCTCCATTCAAGACCTCCGCTGGGAAGAACATTGGATTTGAGTCACCTCTGGAGACAAAGCTAGCCCTGGGTTGCCCGAAATGTTTCTACCTTGGCTGATATCTCTGAGTTGCTTTTCAGCTTCACTTTTCCCTGCAACTCTTGGCACCCAAAGAAGAGAAGGTGAGACTCAAAAAAAACTTACATTAAAAGCACCCTGCTCTAGTTTTGGAAAGGGGTTCCATTTAGTTCCGTTTCCCTTTTTTCCTGTTTTCCATGTAAAGATTTCCCCTTAGGCAACTCTCCAAGTTGCAGCACATCTGGAGGTGCAAAAGAGGGTGCATATTAAGCAGGTGGGATTTCTCAGGAACTAATAGCAGAGCGCTTTGATGTGGCCAGCTTCCAACAACTGGATGATACAGAAGACAAGATTAGCTGTTCACCTATCTTTTCTTCCCCAGGTCTTTTCCACTTTCCTCTCCTTAAGCCAGTTCATATCATCCCTCATTGAAGCTTACGAGTGGTCACCTAGCAACTAAAAGAAGATAGCTTCATGTTCAGATGTTTTGTTTGCATGCGGGATAAAAACACTGCAAGGCTGTTGTAATCACCATTACTAGGCCAAAGCTTGGGACATATCCAGAGGTGGGTTCCTGCTGGTTCGGTCCAGTTCGCTAGAACTGGTAGGGGGAATTTCCCCCTGCTTGCTGAACTGACATGCTCACTAACTGGTCCTCCCAGTGGAAATTGCCTTGAAAATAACCCTCTGCGCATGCGCAAGGCCTCCTGTGCATGAGCAGAGGGTTATTTTCAAGGCAGTACCCGGAGGCGATGGGGGCGTGCATGTGAGAGCAGCGCGCTTGCGCTTAAAACGTGCACTTCCATTGTGACCCGAACCGGTAGGAAAGGTAAGTAGAACCCACCCCTGGACATATCCTATCGTTTAACAGGTCCTTTAATTGTAAATGAAAATAACTGGATAATAGCTAGAACTGAGAATGTTTCATTCATAAAGTAAATTGTTCATTCTAAATTCCATGAAAATTCTGTGCATTCTATTTTCAGATGGCTGATAAGTCCAAAACAGATAATTTAAAGGCCTTTCTATATTTTGTACATAATTTTGGAGGCAGTGCAATTATCTCTGAAGGGAATTCTGTAATTATTTATTCTGGCTTTCAAGTTTGACACCGAGTTGAATGTACAAGTGGTGAAGCATTTGTAACGTATGTTCATGCAATTAATTTCATGACATAATTTTACTAGGATTAGGAAGGTGTTTCTATCAGTATGCCTTTGGATAATGTATGCAGCTGACATATTTATCATCTTATAACTGATAATATATAACTCTAGCTATCAATATTACAAATTGATGTGTATTTTATACCATTGTAAATATTTTTCCTTTTAAGCATGGTAGGAAATGTCATTTCACGGGGATGCTGAGAATTTTCATATAAAGCCTTATTTCATGATATTTCAAATAATGTGGGGACTTCAATCCTTCTTCTCGTTGCCCCCAATTCCCAAACCTTTTCTTTGCTTTTCTCTCCAAAAAAAGAATTTGGAAAAGAGAGTATCTTCTCTGCATATAAAAGCTCAACTCAACAAGTATGAGCTATTATTATTAAGAAGTGTGAGAACAAACACAAACAAACAAACAAACAAACAAATAAATCAGTACCAACCAAAACTAGAGATATGGTAGGAATTAAAATACTGTATGGAGTATCCTGAAAGAAGGAGCAATTTAATGCAACTGTTTTCTTGACCTATTTCTAATTATTAAAGCTTTAAAAACCTTTAAGAGAAATAAAATCTGACTCCGATTTCTGTATTATCTCTTCATGGATATCAATCTTATCACAAGTTTTGAACAATGTGTCTGTGATGGTTGAAAATGCATTATATGCTCACTAAAGGCAATTAGTAAACTAGGAGTAAACTGCTCCAAGTATAGGCAACTGAATTTTCCTTAGAGTACCCAACCTTAGTGTTGGAAAATCCCTCCATAAATCCAAGAAAATAGAAGAGTAGACTTTAAAGACAACTTAAGAACAAACCGTGCAATATTTGTTAAACATCAGCCCATTGAAGAATATTTGTTATCATTGAAGGAATCTGTGGAATTGAACAAAACTTAATCTTTTCCTGCTTTACCAATGGAATTCTCTCCCTTCCACACTTCTTCAGTATGTGGAAGATATTACTACGGTAGTCATTCCCATTTGCCTTTTACCAACATTCACACATCTTCAGATTTCTGAATGCATTTTCCCATTGTTAATAAACATTCAGCATATTACAAGTAGTTCTCAATTGATGGCTGCAATTGGAACCACAATTTCCATTGCTAAGGTCGTCAAGTGAGTTGTGCCCAAATTGTACAATCTTTTTTTGCCATGGAAGTTAAGTGAATAATTTCCAGTTGATAAGTGAATCACACAGTCCTTAAGGGAATCCAGATTACTCTCTCAGTCCAACTCACCTCACAGTGTTGTTGTTGTTGTTGTGGGGGAAATAGGATTAATTAATTATTAATGAAAATGGTAAAGATGGGTTAAAAAAAACAGAAAATGAAGACCATAGTTCAGTGATCTATAATCTCAGAATGTGATTTAGCACAAAGTAACTGTGTACGTTTAATCCTGGCTGGACTTTATTCTAATGGCATATTTGTAAAAGTTTCACTATATCCTGAGATGTGTTGATTTAAAATTTATAATACAGCATTGAATATATATAATGGCTTCACAGGTTCAGAATGTTAACTAGAAATGAGGAAATCTAATGGACAATGATCCCCAGATTACTGGAAGTCACTGTCCATTAGATTACCATATTAGGACATAGACCTAAATAAGAGAAAGGTAATACATGAGAGCTAATATGAAGACAAGGATTTTATTTGTGAACTTACTTTATACATCAAAGTTAGTTAGGGGCCATGAAATCAAGTCTGATTCCTTGTGACTGTATGAACAAAATGCTCAGCATCTTACCTCCAATAATGATTTGCAATTCTTCCCAAAAATATTTTTGTAATTTCTTTGATCCTGTCTATCTTATCTATTGTCTACTTCCCTCTATTTTGTCAAGCATAAACATTTGTTCCTAGTCTATCATCTGCTTATGTCATATGCTCATATTATAGTAATTTCTACTTGCTGATCATCACCACAAGCAATCCCATATTTTTTACTTAGTCAAGGACTGATTCATCCTTCTTGAAGGCCATGGTATTATTAAAATGTTCACATTCATAATTTGAAGATGCAAACCATTGCTTTTACTATACTGATTTTTGTTATCATGGAAATATCGATATCCTTCAAGATGTTGTCTATCCTTGTCTTCCTTCCTAGGATTAAAATCCTCTTCAGTTTTCCAGCATATTGCTCACCTTTATCTAGTTTTCAACCCAAGAAAATTAAAATTACCATAGTCACTTTTACTTTTCTAGTTAACAGTAAACATTTTGATTCCCATTGTCTCTGACATCTATTTAATGACTTCTTGCCATAATTTTCTTCCTGGAATGTAAGAGAAGAGTTTCCCCATTACTTTGGTTCTATGCTCAATAATGTCCTCAATATTTGAGGGGCTGTCACAAAGAAGAGGAGATCGACCTATTTTCCAAAGCACTTGAAGGCAAGACAAGAATCAATGGATGGAAAATAATCAAGGAGAGAAGCAACCTAGAACTAAGGAGAAATTCCCTAACAGTGAGAACAATCAACCAGTGGAAGGCCTTGCCTTCAGACATTGTGGGTCCCCATTACTGGAATTTTTCTGTACAGCCACCTGTCTGAAATGGTATAGATTATCTTGGTTGTGCAGGGAGTTGGACTAGATAACCTCCAAGGTCCCTTCCAACTCTGTCTAAACTGTAGAATAATCTATTGTCTTTTTCCAGATGTTTAAAATCCCAGTTTAGACTATAGCTCTGGGGTCTCCTAGTAGACTCCCATCTAGATACCAGTCATGAGTGACCCTGCTTAGCATTTTGAAATCAGCTTACATGGGCTACATGCTGCCACCTGCTATACAGGTAGTCCTCGACTTACGACCACAATTGAGCCCAAAATTTCTGTTGCTATGTGAGGTAGTTGTCAAGTGAGTTTAGCCCCATTTTACAATCTTTCTTGCCATAGTTAATAAGGGGATCCCTGCAGTTGTTAAGTTAATAAAATGGTTTTTAAGTGAATCTTGGTGCCTTATTGACCTTGGTTGTCAGAGGGTTGCAAGAGATGATTACATGACCTTGGGACAATGCAACCATCATAAATATGAGCCAGTTGCTAAGCATCCAGATTTTGATCATGTGACCATGGATATGCTGCAACGGTCACAAATGTGAAAAATGATCATAAGTCACTTTTTTTTAGTATTGTTGTCATTAATGAATGGTTGTAAGTGAAGGACTACCTGTGTATCAAATTCCAGCCAGACAGCTTGTGTTACAAAATGACTATGCTTAGCGTAGGCAGGTTTCACTACCATGTAAACAGATTCTTAAAACAACACCTGTTCTCTCTTCTTTCTCTTTAATCATCATAAATAAAAAGAGACATGAAAATGCAGAATGCTTTAGTTGGAATGTTAGAAGCACATTGAAGTAAATGCTGTACTGCTACAATTAACAGCCCAATTGTGTCTCTAATAGTGTTGAGTGCTTCTAGTTACTGAGCAAATACCTTAATCCTTCTGCCTGAATGAACAAAATGAAAAGTACTGACCCCCAAACAATCCCTTTGTAAAGGCTGGAAGGAGGGGAAAAAAACATTCTTTTTTGCCTGCCAAGATCCTTAGAGCTATAAGTAGCAACTTGAATTACAGCCAAATCCTACTTTCGTAGAAGCAGGGAACTCTTGTCATCCGAAGCCAATCTGGCCAATAGTGAAGGATTGAAAGTGTGATAACCCTCAGTTCTGGAACACCCAAAATCAGCCACTGAGACTGCAAGCCAGTGTGAAGTCTTCAAAATGGACTTGTATTTTAAAAAAGAGAGAGAAAGAAATAGAGGCTTATTTCTTCCCTATGTGTCTTCATCAGAACAGGCTATTTGATTTAAATTTCTTCCAAGGTTTGTGTGTGTGTGTGTGTGTGTGTGTGTGTTTGTTCAAGGTAAATCAGGGTGCCAGTTATGAGTGTAAATATTACTTTCCCCCACCTCAGATTTTGTTCATCTGATTTTTGCCTTGGTTGCAGCATTTCTGTCTGTTGCTTAAAATTATTCCTTCTGCCCATTACAAGGTGTTTTAATTCTGTGTTCCATCCAATTGCATCTTTTATATTGAAGGAAAAATGCAGAGGGCAAATGCAGAGATTCCTTTAAGGCTAATGGCAGGTGTTAAGAAACTGGTGTTTTTTTTGGGGGGGACAGGAATAAAAATAAAATATATGGATGGTTTCTTACTTTTATAAAGTGAATGAATAACAATGCAATAACCGAAACTATTAATCTGTCCCTTAATGGTAAAAAAAAAAAGAGTACAACATTGCTAGAGGATGAGCAGCATGCCCAAGCTATATTAAAAAAGAAAACAACACTGGCAAAATTGGAATTTCAGAACCCATTTCAGAACTGAGAGTCTCATTCAAACTGAATAAATAAATAAAAATCATGAAACAATGTGAGAGGTACAACAACACTGGCAAAAGATGTGGTTTAACTTTGTAAAAATTACAGACAGCCTTATCATGATGTCATTGTCTTCAAGGCTGTTACTTTTTTTTAAATATATATTTTTTACAAGTTGCAGCAAAACTCAGACATGATAGATTGATGTCATCCATAAATGAATTAATCTGTTGGATAGGAAAATTGCTTTGCTATAATTATATGTGGACAATTAATTAACCGGCCACATGCCCATATTTGAAGTTTGTAGTTTTTCAAACAAATAAGCAAGAGGTATTATATCTTGTAATAAGTTGGATATGAGTAATACCTGTTCACAATGAACAAGAACAGACGTGGGTTCCTACTGGTTCTATCCAGTTCTATAGAACCGGTAGTAACTCCGTGATGATGTCATGGAGCCGGTTCCATTGGTGTCTCTGTGGGCCCCGCTATCTTGGATTTTGCTTCTGCGCATAAGCTAGTTTTTGATTGCTGTGTTTGTGGTGTGCGCGTGCGCTTCACGCGGACACACGCAGCACAATCCTGAGCGAACTGGCAGCAAAAATATTCACAACCCACTCCTGAACAGAACACTGGAGGAGAAGAGCAGGAAGAGTTGGGAGGGGATGGACTTAAATGCATCATCAGTTGAGAGACCTTACAGTATGTTGCCAAAAGAGATCCAAGTCCAGTTTCTCTTGAACTGACCCTTAATTGTCTAGATTCTTGTGTATAGGTTTAAATAAATATTGTATGCTGCAACCTTACGAATGATCCTGATTCTTTGGATCTGACAGGCATCAGGAAATGTTGCTTTGTGCATATTAACATCTCTCAATTGAGTATAGAACCAAAGTAATAGAGAGGTTCTTACATTGCAGTAGAATTTTATCCTGGAGTGCAAATTCTTGTCAGAATGGGAAGAAATGGGAAGACCTTTAGATGTAGTCCATCTAGCATGAATTTTACCAAATCTGCTTGTGGTCCACTCCTAGGCTCTGCCCTCCACCTCCATGCTCAGGTCCCTTTTTTTTCTACTTCTTGTGCTAATATGTGAAAATAGTCTAATCTTTGAGGAATCATTTTCTCCTTGTGTTAAGACTTTAAAATTTTTAAAGGTATCACACCAAATTGCTCCTGATGCTTTAAGTTTTTGCAGGAACTTTTTTCAGGGGAAGTATTTTCTATATCTCTTTGTGTTCATATAGTTGTTGACTTGAACTTTGCAACTTTGATCTAATACTTTATTATATTGTAGTGGGCTGATTGGTTGGCTGATTTGGCAGATGAATCAATTCACTGCTTCAAATTATTTTTGTCAGCCCTTAAGTCCAATGATTTGGTATGATATTTAAATAGATCAATTTTTCTACTATTGTACCACAGGGGAAATAATTAAAACATACAACTTACACAGGGATGGGTTCCTCTTACCTTCCCTACCAGTTTGGGGTTGCGCCGGAAGTGCGTGTTTTGCACCCCCATCGCTCTTGTGTTAAAATCATCTGTGCATGTGTAGGATGCTTTGGGCATGCGCAGAGGGTTGTTGTGTTCAAGTAAATTTCGCTCCAGAGAGTGGGGGGAAATTTCCGCTACCGGTTCTGGCGAGCTGGTCTGAACCACCAGCAACCCACTATTGCTCTTATATATTTTGAACTTTAGACCAGTTAGAAACGATGTTTAAATGGAACTGATATTCCCAGTTTTTATAGCTAACATTTACCGTACATCACCATTTATTTAAAGAAACAGAAGTTTTCTTCCTAGTTTATGTTAGAAAGCAGAAATGGCAAAGCTGTTTTATGCTTAACCTTGCAAGCCACAGTTAAACTAAATTTCCTACACCAGTTGTGGATCACCAACAAGCACAGATGCCCAGCAAAATTCAATATTTATGAGTGTGTTTGGTTTTTACTCTCAATCCATCTAACTTGTCGGGATTACAGCTCTCGCAATTCCAACTCCGTGTGGCCGTATGTTTGGAGTTGGAATTGTGAGAGCTTTTAGGGTCTTCCAGACTCAACATGAAAACACCGCAAATTTCCAGGCAAGGGAATTTTGGACTTTATATGTTCTAAGTGGAGTTGTACTTTCTCAGAATGAAATTTCCAGATTTTGGAGATACTTCTAGAATCATCAATTGGTGATCAAGATACTTCTGTGAGATGGCTGCCTCTGACTAGCCTCAGTCAGTATGTCAGGTATAAACTTCACAATTAGGAATAAACTACTTACAATAGTGTCACCATTTGGTAATCAGCAGAGACTAAAGAAAACGACCTGGACAAAGATACCGCCTAAGCAAAAGGAAGTGAAGCATATTTTAAAGTCCAGAATAATCAGATGACATTCAGAAGTAACTCCAACGGAAGTCCCCCTAATTCATTGAACTAAGGAAGAGAAAGTACAGTACAATCAGATTTGCATGATTCTGTTATAATAGCCAATCTCAATTAAAGTAATTTTAGTCTTCATATAGGGTTGGTGTTTTAGTCTGGTTCATCTAGCAGGGCTGACTTCACCTCATGTTTATATCACTGTAGTGTGCTGTGTGTAGTCCATCCTTGTACTTGGTCTGGGAGCCACAACAAACTATGCAAAACAACCCAGTGAGCTACCTGGCAATACCTATGCAAAACTTTAAACTGAAGCTGCCAATTAGCTACCAAGACTTGTTCAAGGTTTTAGTTATGATATACAAGATTCTAAAAACATGGGCCCAAGGTGGCTATTAGATAGACTTGGTCAGTCACTGAGATCATTGAGGAAGTATGCCAAGGACTGTAGTAGAAAGCTTTCTGGTTGCTGCTTGCAGGCAGTCTTTCCACTGGCATTCTTTCCTTCCTGAAACTTGGGAAGTCAAAATGTGTGTCTGGGAAGCAGCTACTGCAGAGAAATAGAAATTGCAGCAGAAATCGGTCAGTGGGAGAAAGATCTCCTACCCCTTGTTTGTTTGTTACTGTTTCAGCATTAATTTCATTCTTTCATAAAATTGCTTTTCTCTAATAAAAAGATACTGGTATTTAAAGCCTTTCTGTGCAGTACAAATAAGACCTGGCTTTTTTCTTCTCCCTCCCCCCCCATAAGTCATGTTAATCATGGTCTATAATCAGCTATTGGAAGAGGCAGCTTTAAATTATGGATTGTTTTCTCCATGGACCCATACAGTCCAGCAGCAGTTGCAAATTATATCAAATCAGATGCTCTTCGCTACTGTTCCATCAATAGGTGAGGTCAAATTATGGAATTAGAGGGTAGGAAAGGACTTTAGCGCTCCAGGGCAGGAATCCTCAGACTTTCACAAGCAAAAGTTTGTCCAAACTTTGAAAGCCTCTAGCAATCGAGTGCCCATGACTCAGGAGGCAGATTGTTTTGCTGCTTAGCAATCATGGTCAGGAAATTCCCTATTTCAAGTTTGAATTTCCCTCTGCAAAGTTCCCTCATGTTGTTTCTTGAAGGAATAAATCCTTCTCTTCTTTCCTGTGACAGCCTTATTACCTGTCCTTATTAGCCTTTTCAGGCTGTTGCAGACATAGATCCTTTCTTTCAGCTGCCTTGGCCAGGCCGCCTCTGCCACTCCACTCTTTCCTGCTGAAGACCATGTTGTACCGTCCTCTCTTTATCATGCAAAAGAAATTACCGTATTTTTCTGAGTATTTCTCTTTTCTCCCACTAATTGGGGCTGATAATTTGGGTGTGTCTTATACTCTGAACGTAGCTTTTTCAAAGCTTTTTTTCAGACCTAACGAGGTGAGTGAAGAGTGAAGCGATCTTTGCAGCCTTTCATTGCT
>JANHFT010006249.1:90586-102229 GCA_032467955.1 Pseudoxenodon macrops | reverse complement strand
TAGTAACAGTAATGCAGTCTTAGTAAGTAGTTTGATAGTGGTGAGGGAATTATTTGTTTAGCAGAGTGATGGTGTTTTTTTGTAGTGCAAGCCAAAGTCAAAGATTAAATGAGGTTTTTGGCATTGAAGTTAAATTATTTTCACATTGTTTAGTATTCAGTTTCTCATTCGATTCAATCTTTAAAATTTGCATCATGAATTAATTGATAACAGATATTCATAAAAGCTGATTGTGGATTTTTGGTCTCATAAGATTTAATGATGTTCTCTAATGACTCAGGCATCTCTGAAATTGAAACTGCTGTCGATCCTAATCGAGATGTCAGTAAACATAATTATAAATATTGCCAGGGGGTGGTAACTGACAAATGGTATTTATTTTATAACAGAATATAAAGACTCATCATGATAATTTACTAGTTGATCTAATGTACAGAGCCCAGCATCCATCCTTCTCTAACAATGTTATTACAGTTCTTTCTGAATATTATTTATTGTTATTTAGTTCTGTATCAAGCTTCCTCCTAGAGTGGAAACCACAGTATACTTGTAACTATGAATAGAGTTCAATATTTCAAGAATAGCTTCATCTTTATTTTACATTTTATGTTATATTGCTTTCATTTTTCTAAAATGAATCTACTTGTCTTTGTGTCTATTGCCTTACTGCTGATTGTTTTATTTAACATTTGATGTCTTTTTTATATACTACTCTGGATTTGCACTCTAGAAGGAAGAGTGATATAGAACTAAAATAACAGCAAGGATAACACTATTATATTGCAATAATGTGTGGTTATTAAGACATAAAACAGTAAGTGAGTCTAGGCTTAACATGGGATACATAGAGATGGTATATTAGCTGAAGCCAAGAATAACTACAAGTAGTTTTCAATTTACAATTGAGCTGAGAATTTATGTTGCTAAATGAGACATTTGTTAAGTGGGTTTTGCCCCATTTTATGATCTTTCTTGCCACAGTTGTTAAGTGAATCACTGCAGTTTATAAGTTAGTTACATAGATGTTAAGTGAACCTGGCTTTTCCATCGACTTTGCTTGTCAGAAGGTCACAAAAGTTGTTCACATGACTCTGGGACACTGCAATTGTCATACATATAAATGTGTTGCCAAGTGGCTGAATTTTGATCACATAACTATGGGGATGCTGCAATGGTCGAATATGAAAGACGGTCATAAGTCACTTTTTTGAGTGCTGTTGTAACTTTGAACTTTCACTGAAGTAACTGTTATAAGTCGAGGACTACTTGTATAGACTGGAATCAAGGAGAGTCTTTAAGCTTGAACTATGTTGCTTGGAAGGAATGTTGCATTGTCCAGAGCAGGCCACTTTTCTCATTCCAAGAGAAGCACATATCTGTGATACTTACCTTATGGAATTCAGCTTCAGAGTTTTTCTTCTCCTGCGTTGCCTTATCGCTTCCAAACATCAGCATGAATTCTTCTGAAATGTTTGAGATCTCATAGACAAGTTGAGAATAAATCATACTGTCAGAAATGACTCTACAGTATTATATTTCCACATTTCTTCTTCATAGGTTCTGTCAGTGCACAGTGTGATAACTATGGCCGGTGTCCCTGCAAACCTGGTGTGACAGGTGATAAATGTGACCGATGCCAGCATAATTTCCATTCCTTCTCTGAGGCTGGATGCACAGCTGTTGGGCAAATACAGTAAGTACCTTCAGGTTTATGGAACTGTCAATCACGGATAATTGTGTCTTTGTGGAAATTCAGATTTGCTTCAATAAGGCAACAAAAACAAATTTGGTTGATTTTCTATGCCTTTTCATAAAGCTCTGAATCATAGGTTTCCCATTCCATGTGCTAAAAATGCTATATAGACTATATCTGAAACTGCACTTTTCAATTTTGCTGGTCCTAGTAAGAATACATGTTTGGATTTCTCCATTTTTCAAAATCTCTTTAGGCCTACTGCATGTAGATTGCAAGAGTCCAAAAAAAGACTAGATGGCAGGGAAGGAGTAGAGTTTTCACTATTTCTTTACTACCCTCTTGTGGTCACTCAGATTTTGCACCCCACATATAGTAGGCCTAAGCTTACTTATGCATTGGAAGATATGTAAGAATCAGAGGACACTGTCTTCTTTGTGCAGATACAATTTTTTTTCAGCAGGGACCCTGCAGTTGAGAAACAATTTGACAGTCTGTGTTTTATGGCTGGTGTGATATTATTAGGAATGCTGAAAGAATTTGATCTTTCTGTACTCAATGGTGAACTGAACTGACCTCCTTTGCTGATGGGAGGATCAGAACATCTAGTCCATACAATTTTTCAGTATGAATGTTGCAGTGGAATATTTGGCTCAACGACCATGATGCATTAAATATGCATATTTTGAGGGAAATTGCATTTAAAAGCAAGCATTTGCATTCTATATAGTCTATGTATAGAATGAACTCAACAATGAAAGAACATTTGAAAAAGTAATGCAAAACAAAGATAATTCCATTTGCTCCTAGGTCTGACCTGAAGACTATAAGTATCTATTTAGAAAGTGATCTATTCTCATCTTTCCATTCATGTCATGACAAGAGCAGTTTGGTACAAACATTTTTACCCAGCCCAGTGACATATATGTCACTCTCACTTTGCATGATACAGTCTCTAACCCAGTGTTTCTCAACCTTAGCAACTTTAAGATGTGTGGACTTCAACTCTCCAATGGGGAGCTGGGGAATAGCTGGGGAATTCTGGGAATTGAAGCCCAGATATCTAAAAATTGCTAAGATTGAAAAAAAAACACTGCTCCAATCTATCACTCTAGTTTGATTTTCATTCAATATACACTGTGTTTTTCCCCTGTTTGCTTATGGTTCATTGAGAAGATCAAAGCTTTTATTTACTGCCAAGTAAAATGAGTTTACGTTTGTTGCATTTAACATCTGTCAAACAAATATGTGGATAGTGGCTTGGAAGTATGGTCTGCTTTGAATATTGAGGAAAATGAACACATTTTTTGTTAACCAGGACAACCATGGCCTACACTGGTATTAGCTCTCCAGGAACAACACGATTCATGATTTTAAAACTCATGTTTTTAATGGAGGCTCAAACAAGCAACAATGGCATATTGCTAACTTTCTCAACTTTGTTACTGTCCATGACTGTAAATAAGTTCTGGATATATATTACAGAATCCATAACTGCAGCTATAGTCTTGAAAACTGCAACTACATATCTTGAAAAACATGGTGCACTTTAATTCTGATCATATAGACTGAGCAGTAATTATGTTTCAGAAATGTACCATCATCAATACAAAAGGAGTTTCAGTACAGATTGTGTTCTATATTGTTCTATTCGGGTGTTTTTTTGGATAGTTCCACTATTCTCTCTCATCAGCTGATAACAATGTGAATTTCCTGGTTTTTCTCTAAAAATAAAATTGACTGTTAGGGATGAAAGAAAGTGATCAATAGCATGCTCACACAATACATCTGTAAAGCTAGTAGTCTTAGTCTGTAATGAACAGTCAACTGAAGAAGAGAGTCCAATTGCCATGTCTCCATTTTTCAGACTGTTTTGTTATTGTTATTTTATTTTAAACTAAATAGCAGAACAAAACACAATTATGGTGCAAATACATACATTCTCGAGAAAAAAAGCATAAAAAGTGTTGTAAAATAGTGAAAAAAGTATAACAGTTAACAATTACAATTCTATATATACTTACCTAATGTAAATATTATTCACACTGCCTAATGAATGGACAATTATACAGTACTGAAGTATTTCCATGTGCAGTATGTTCAATAGTTTGAGCTGATGAATTGGGCTCAGCCTTGTTTTATTCTGTTTGTTGTTTATAGAAATGCTTGCAAATTCCCTGAAACCGATATTAGATATAAGGGTGTGTTTTATTTTCCCCAGGAACTCTCAGTGTAATTGTGATCCATCTGGAAGCACAGGGCAGTGCATTTCTGGACACTGTATCTGCAAGACTGCAGTTGCAGGAGAGCGATGTGACAGGTATGAGCATGTAGTTTCTATGGCTAAAAGGTTTTGTTTTTTGTGGAAGAGCATCGCTATGATTTCTCCCAAAAACGTATCAGAGAATCTATGGTTAGTGGTTCCAAATCACCTTTCAATCAAATTTTAGTGAATGAGTCCACATAAATTATCCTGTATCTGATGCATTACTAATCAAGATTATTGAATAGAGTAAATCAAATGTCATTTCCTCAACAGCAATTCATAACACCTGGAGCCATCCAACCATCATTGTACCAAAGGAACAGTAATGAGGGGCCCTATATTACTTCAATGATGGCTGCTTGATGTTAAAATGGCATTCTAATTTAGTATTTCTCTAGCTTAGTACTTAATAACTTTATGATATATGGACTTCAACTCTCAGCATGCTGGCTGGGGAATTCTGGGAGTCGAAGTCCATACCTCTTAAAGTTGCTAAGATTGAGAAGAAATAGCCAAAGTCAGTATATAAAGTAAGAAATTCTGACAATTTCAGTTTCCTTGAGGAAAGATTTGTGGGTTTCATGGTTTTTGAAAATATGCTTCTCTATAATGTCCAATTTGATAGAAAAGAACTTTGGGGAGCCAAGATATATTTTTCTTCATTGCAAAACATACTATAAAACAACTGTGTCAAGAAAATAAATGAAAAGCAAAGCCCTGCCATTTGGTGGGGGGGGGGAGGAACTTGCATCAAATAACAATGGAGACAAAAGAATTGTAGAGAAATTCACATCTTTCTGCAGGGAATTAGGTATCATCTACTTGGCCCAAACCTCAGCCGATTAAATGAACAAATTGCTTCCACCTTGACCTGTCCTTAATGACTACAGCTTTTTGAAATGCAATCCATCCACCTTGTCCATTATCTTCCCTTTCTACTTTACTCAACTTTGCAAGTATAGTTGTTCACCTGCCTTCACCTCATATCTAAAATCATTGTCTCCAGGAGAATTGTCAGTCTTGATTTCATCCAGAACCAACTGATTGTTTGCTCTTTTCCAAAATCACAATTCAGAACTCTCTTCTTTCACCCCTTTTCAGTGTTCATCTTTCACAGCCTTACATAGAAATATCATTATCCTTCATTGTCCTGTCTAGGTTTGTCATTGCTGTCCCCTCCAGGATTAATCCCCTCTTGACTTCTCCACCCCATTGTCTATCTATTATCAAGCCCATGAAAACAGAACTGTCTTATTTCCTTTATTTCTACATCAGCAACAATACTGGTTGGTCTCATTTTTGTCTTTTTACTATTAAATGTAAATCCTGATTTTTTTTCTTTTCCCATTTTTATCTTTCTAACAAGTCTTCTAAGTATTTTGTGCTTCGACACCATAAGAAAATGGTGTCCTCATTCTCAAATTGTTAGTGAGTCAATCACCAATTTTGAATTCTAACTGTAAGTTCCTCCATTCCTGTTAGTCGTATAATGGATTTACTGTGTAAGTTAAACAGATAACAGATATGTGTTTATCTCAATCCAAAATCATTTCTTACAATAGGTTTTTGTTCATTGCAAAGGTTTCAGAATTATCAAGTATTCTGGCAAACTCACTAGCTTTAATATATTCCATATTTTAGCACAAATTGTTCAATCAAAGGCTTTTCTGTAGTAAATAAAGCAAAAATAAAAGGTCCTTTAATTTTCTTGCTGTTTTAACCATCAACTATTTGATCTCCTGCCCTTCTGCCGTTTTAAAAAGATACTTGGACATTTTGCATTTATCTTTCCGTGTATAGCTCAACTATTCTTTGTACGATTGTAAGTAAAGGTTTGCTCACACCAAGAAGAAACTGGTAATTTGCAGATTCTCTTACATCTACGTTCTTAATATAATTATACCAATGTTTTCACATTTCTCAGCCACAAATAATATTGTTCCTTATTTGCTGACAAGGAGTATTTAATACTTGGTTCTTCTCCTGCAGTTTTAAATAATTCCATAGGCATAGAATAGAATAGAATAGAATAGAATAGAATAGAATAGAATAGAATAGAATAATAGAGTTGGAAGGGACCTTGGATGTCCACTAATCCAGCCCCCTGCTCAAGCAGGAAATCTATACTATTTCAGACAAAAGATTGTCCACTCTCTTCTTAAAAACCTCCAGTGTTGGAGCACCCACAACTTCTGAAGGTAAGTCACTTCACTGATTAATTGTCCTAATTGTTAGGAAATTTCTCCTTAGTTCTAAGTTGCTTCTCTCCTTGGTTAGTTTCCACCCATTGCTTCTTGTCCTACATTCAAGTGCTTTGGAGAATAGCTTGACTTCCTCTTCTTTGTGGCAGCCCCTTAGATATTGGAACACTGCTATCATGTCACCCCTAGTCCTTCTTTTCATTAATTAGACACACCGTTCTTCATGCTCATAAAACTTTTGATACAGTTGATTACTGTCTGAAGGTGACTCAGCTTATGGAATTCAGGAAATAATTCAAGGAGTTATTTCCGTTATGCCATGTTCCACTACCTATCACTCCACTCCATAATGGCTGGGCTCAGTAGGAATTTGCAGGTAAGTTCCCAGAAAATTATATTCAACATCAAGGATATAAAATCTTAAAAATGTGGACTCTGCTATGGACGCTAGCTTCTGTCATGTTCCATTCTATGGATTAGCACACACACACAAAATGTATTCCCAAGTGGACATAGTTAGAGAAGCTGAGTACAAAAATATATTGATTGGATAGCTATTTTTGGTAAGTGTACATTAGGGGAATGCATAATTCCATCTATTAGGGAAAATTACAGTGATAATGAATGTGGGTTTTTAATTGTAAGATTAATTTACAGACTACAATTATAAGTGAAAATGAGTGTCAATGCACATGAAGAAGATTTAGAATGATTTTTCACACCCTCAACTCATTATTAGGTGCTTGTCAGTCTGAAAGGCAATGCTGGGTCTTTGATGTCATATGCATTTTATTATCTGGGAAGCTGCATAATATATAGCACAATAAATCATTTGGATTCAATCCAAAAAATGTGGTTTTTCTTCTGCCCCTTTTATATGCAAGTATGCCCACCAGCCTATGGATGATGCTCACTTACCAATCTCTTCATACCTCATCACAGTCCCCAAATTAGCATTTTCATCTAGAAAGCAAGAAAAGAAAATGCTGAAATTGTATTTCACAGGACGACCTACAACCAGGTAAATCTATTAGTTTAAAACACTATATTTACTAAGCAACTCTTACTACACAATCAGTTATCCTGCCCTTTTACAACTGTATTTAGAACACTTTTATAAAGAGTGTAATTAAAAGTACCATATTTTTCAGAGTATAAAACGCACCTTCCCCCCCAACAGAGGGTGGAAATGTTGGTGCGTCTTATACACCGAATACAGCAATTTTGGTCTCCTGAAGCCACGCCCCTGCATCCCATTTTTATAAAAAAACGGGCCTGTTTTTGCAAAAAAACAGGGTGCGCAGAGGGTTTGGAAGGCTTGCAGAGTGTTTATGTGGGCTGGGGGAAGGCAAAAACTCTCCCATTTTTGCAAAAAACGGGTGAAAAACAGGGTCATTTTTGCCTTCCCCCAGCCCACAGAAACACTCTGCAGGTTTCCCAAACCTTCTGCATGCCCCGTTTTTTTGCAAATGGGCCCGTTTTTGCAAAAAACCAGGGTGCACCGAGGGTTTGGGAGGCCTGCAGAGTGCTCCTGGGGCCAGGGAGGACAAACACTTTTTTTCTTACTTACCTCTTTGAAATCTTGGTGCGTCTTATACATCGGTGTGTCTTATAGTCCGAAAAATACGGTAATTACAGTAAAATGAGGGTTCTAAGTAATGATAATAACAGTGGCTGAAAGGAAGCAGGAGATCAAATGTGGAAGAAACTGGCAAGCCCAAATGCTGAATGTATTATTTCAATTACTTAATCATCTTCCACATCTAGTATGTCCCTAAGAGATTCTTCTGAACTCCAGAATATATCAAATATTTAATCCAGTATTGGCACCACAAGAATTTTGAGTCTGAAAGATGCCTGACAAATTGAAAACCAAGTATCATATTAGATACTAAAAAAAGTCATTTTCAGTCCTGGTTTGGATTGATCCAACTTTTCTGAAACACATCCATATATAGTGTTCAGCACAGTCCTGGAAATAACTGAGGATAAATCGAGGGAGACTGGTATTGCCAGAGGCCCAACATACTTCTATCATCAGCTATTGTTGGTAGAAATCATTTGATTGTTCTATTTAGTTATACAACAAACAATCTCCAGAGGAAAAGCTAATGGAAATCGAGAGATTCAGGCAGTTCAGATGAGTATAAAGATTTATTGTAAGCTTAAGCTCTCTACAAAAATCTGAGCTACTAACGGTAAGGGAAATGAGTGGGAATTAAGAAGGCATTCAAGGTGGGCCGGACTTAGATCTATTGTGGGCACACAGGGACTCATGACTCGTAACATGTTTGATCCCTCTCTCAGGCTCAGCCTGGTAATCCACATTTAGGAAAGAATCTAATTTCAGTCACAGGTCACAAATTTTATCTGGCTGCAGACAACCCCTTTTCAACAACATACCCACAAAGGTGAAACGCTCCATTGGGGGACGAACACAGCAAATCCTGCTAAGGCTTTCTCCCACCTTCCCCAAAAATTTTGCTAAGGAAAGAAGGAAAGCAGAGGATAAAACAGAAAAATCAGCATTTAATACAGTGTACTATGTATTATGTACTATGGTTTACAAATGAAACATTATTGTCCCTTCATTCCGTGGCTTTCCTGTACAATTTAAAATAACATATGTGGGTTGTGATTTGATCACCAGAATTTTTTTTAATCCTTGCATAACAAAATGTTACTGCTATCATTACAAAAGAACAGAACAAAATGTTACTGCTGTTGTCAAACACAGCACAGAACCTGAATTTGTTTCTGAGAACTTCACAGTGAACAAAAACATGTGTCCTCTTATTCAGATGAAAATCACTAAAATGCAATTTCCCCTCTGCAACTTAAGTATATAACAAGAATCCAATTTGACCCAGGACTTAAAAGCTATACTAAATTCAGCCAAAATTAAAATATTTATTTAACTTAGAGCACCAACTAGAGTTATTTTGACAATACAATAAAACGTACATTTAAAATGAAACTCAGTGACAAAGATACTTAAAAGAAAAAAAATTAAAATCAACAATGAAAATAATGTGTGGTAAAAAAAAGTATAAACCAAATCCATGACTTTCAACAGCCATTTCTAGCTAATGAGCAGTGACAGCTATTATTAAACTAATTTAATAATTAGTTTAATTTCTTCTGATATGTTAATATATATGTAAAGTATAAATAGATACTGTAATGTATCTCAGAATGCCAGAGCTGAGGGCTGGTCAATGCAGAGATGCTAGACCAGTGATTGTGAGCCTGTGATGTGTATCAAAGGTGACATGCCACAATGTTTTGGGTAACACACAAGTGTTCAACAAGACCTAACAACTATTCTAGAAAGCACGTCCTGTTCATAGGGCAGGCACCAGCAAAATCAAATTTGGCATTTTCCAAAGTTTTCACACATTGAGTCCAAAAGACTTGCCATCATTGTGGTAGACTAAATGGGCTCTCTATCAGATCCAGCTGGGCACTTGTGTTACATTTAAAGACAATAAGCCCTACTGGATGATCAAAAAGTGAAAGGATCTATTCCCCTCCTTTTTTTATCTTCCCCCAACAGTTGTTTATATTTGAAACCAAATATTTTAATATCCAGTTCTCTTAGGATAGTTAGGGTTAGTGGTTTGCAAGACAAAAATTCTCCCTGCGCTATTAAACCCACTCCAAGCGTGAATCATTGCAGCTGTTCCAGTTAGTTTTTCTCCTACTTTCTTATGCACTTTCTACCACCTGCTGAAGCCAAGAGCAAACCAGGTGTGCCAGTCAGAAGGTGAGAAAGAAGCAGATGAAAGGATGAGGAATGGCTGAAACGTCTCAACATGCAATTTAGTGGAAGGTTTATAATTAGGGACTGGCAGCTATCCTGAGTACAGATTATAAAGATGAATGTGAAAGTCTGACTGAAACATTTTGCTTATTTTGGGTGGAACAGGACATGGCTTTTCCCTCCAGATGTCAAAGTGCCAAAAATCTAATCTAGCCAATTATTTTGGCACCTGAGGCAGGAAACACCATCACAGGTTTTCTTCTCTCATCTGGGTTACGCCATTTATTACAATTCTATTTTCAAGAACTTCTACATTTGAGCTTTCCGTTCGCTCTTACCTGCAGTTGGCTTGTTGGAAATGATGCTGTTCTGGTAAATAGGTTGTGGGGTCTCGTTCTGGGGCTGTCCAATCACTGGGGTCAAAGAAGGTGTGTTCACATTGGACAGGATACAACCGGTAACTCGCTGGAAGAAATAACAGAGCAGAATAACAGAGTTGGATTGGACCTTCTCCTAGTCCAAACCCCGGTTCAAGCAGAAGATCTAGTATCATTTCAAACAACTGGCTAGTCAAAGTTAGTTTGCATTTTCATATGCTTGGTTCATAGGTATCTACTGAAAAGGCTTTACAAAGCTGCCCTTACCCAATTTTATTTGCCTATTGGCACCTCTGCCAAAACTCTTGGCAGCATCTTTCTCCATTTTGTTCCTCCACCCTCTGTCAGAAGAACAGTGTGAATATCAGACCAGACCAGACCATAGCAAGTTATTTAGGAAAAGTACTGTCGTAGTCCTCATCATGACTGCAGTTTTCCATGAACACCTCTCAAATATCAAGAAAGATAAGGTGATAAATGGCTATTAATCTCAATGGCTATATACTATCGCCAGGCAATAGGTTTGTTAACATCTGTAGCTGGGAAACCCTTTGCTGAAAGTGGTCTGCTATCTATGGCACAAGTTCTAGGATTCACGGGCTTCTACCTGGGAAGGAAACAAAAAAACACCCCTAAAAGTAATCCTTTAGACTGATTTGACAAGGTACCCCTGAGGCTGTTAAGACAGAGTTAGGGGCTTTAGCCATCTGGTGCTTATTTTTACCCATGTGCAGCTTATTGAAAGTGTAGGTTTTTCATTCCAAGCTGTGACAGTGGTAGTGAATGTTCATGAACACAGGCTAACAAAGATGTCTAGTTCAGCAAAGACCTACGGAAGCAGAGAAAGATTGCAAGCAAAATCCACATGGTCTAAATACTAGGAAGCATTGAACCTGACTTGGGACAGGAGTGTTGACTTAATTAAGCCATTTTTTGCAAGGAATCACAGGATACTAGGCAGGAAGTAAGTTAGGGGTTTGATATCTCCAAATTACAGCAGAGTTAGCAGAGTTTTTTTGAAAGGGATTATGTCTGGATTTGCGCCTGACTACAATAACCATTTTTATTAATGTGATTATTTTCTGATTGTCTTAGTCCTTGTTAATTTTTGCCTATAGGTAAAGGTAAAGGTTCCCCTCGCACATTTGCTAGTTGTTCCTGACTCTAGGGTGCGGTGCTCATCTCTGTTTCAAAGCTGAAGAGCCAGCGCTGTCCTAAAAGACATCTCCGTGGTCATGTGGTTGGCATGACTAAACGTCGAAGGCACACGGAACGCTGTTACTTTCCCACCAAAGTGGTCCCTATTTTTCTACTTGCATTTTTACATGCTTTCGAACTGCTAG
>JANHFT010006249.1:55155-66422 GCA_032467955.1 Pseudoxenodon macrops | reverse complement strand
ATGGCTTATTTTAGTGCATGCGCTCAAAAGCCTGATTGGGCTTATTATCCGGGGAGGTCTTATTTTCAGGGAAACAGTGTATATAAATAATTTGTATACATTTTGTATAAATCAAATAAAGATTTGTAACAGAAGATGATGAAGATTGCATAGTGAAATGGACTGCAAATTTTGGTTATATAAATATGGGCATACTGTATGGAAGAAAATTTAAGAAACTAGTATTAAATTTACAGTGTGTCATAAATTAAGACAGAACTTTTATAAAATGATTTATCGATGGTATATGATACTGATTAAACTGCCAAAAATATATATTTAAAAACCTCAAACAAGCCAATGTTGGAAGTGTGAAAAAGAAAAAGAGACCTTTTGTCATGCTTGGTGGACTTGAGAAAAAACAAAGAAATTTGGAATGCAAATTCATAGAACAATGCAAAAGATAATGCAGATTAATATTACATTTGAAACCAGAGTTATTTCTATTGAGTTTTATGTATACTGAACTAGAAAAGAACTAATTGGGAAGTGAATTGTATATGATACTATATGATAATTGTAGCAGTATTTAACTGACACGTGCACAACCTTCATCTTATAATATAGCAGTGACAAGATCACTGATTGTATTTGTGTGTGTGTGTGTGTATGAGAGAGAGAGAGAGAGAGAGAGACTTTCCTAGATAGACACCATGTTAATGCTGGAGAGCAGTATTTAACTGACAGGTGCACAGTCTCCATCTTATAATATAGCAGTGAAGAAAAGGAGGTTTGTTTTTGAAGTATGACTCTTCCAGGCAGGAGCCACCAGCTGCTGTGATATATAGATCACTTCCAGTCAAACTAATTTCACCATTTCTGTGGAGACTGGTAGTGGAAAATGAGAACGCTGCATCCTAAAATCTGACAGTGCCATTAAAAGTTCAGTTTTATATATGAGGGAGCCTGATGTTTGTTTCAGATGGACACTTAACACAAAAGCTAGCATCTGTGTGAATAGGACTGCAGTTGCCATAGGAATTAATTCACACTGTCAGAGCAAATGCAACAGATCACCTCTGGAATCACGACTCTCTGATATTCCTGCTCTTCAACCTCAGATTTGTTTATATAAATACAAAATATTACATCCCATATAATTTCTCTCTCCAGTCCCCACCTCCCACCCCTTACTCTCTCACTGAGTTACTGTTTGGAGCCTGAACAGGAGTCCCTCTTCTGCCAATTGCCTTTCACATGCCTGCCAACTCCTCTAGAAATCCAAGACCTTTGCTGGGAAAATCAAGTGAGCCTGGAAGAAAATCCAAGCTCCAAAAAGGTTGAGACACACCAAGTTAATGGATTGCTTTATATGTATTTCTGTATGGCTTCTGGTTACCTTGTGCACATAAGCCTTCATTTTAATTTTCTTTCTAGAGGAAAAATCACTTACTTGTCTCCTAGCGTATGCTGAACAAAATTTAAATGAAACATTGCATGGTGTGTCTGCCAGGGTACTACTTGTATAATTTGTGCTTTTAGTCTTAGAAAACAAAAAGTTAGACTTTATCCAAATCTGTCGGGTAGAACTGGACAACACTATTCTTTGTTCTCAGCCTCTCTGACTAATATACTGCAACAGCCGTTTATTATCCTATTAAGCCTGGGATGTAATGGCAGTCACCACTGCAGGCTAGTGAATAAGAGATCACTGCAGTAGGGGATGGATATGAGCAAAAGATATTCTACTGATGTTAAGATTCTATCAAATTAACTGAGAAAGCGGGGGGAGGCTGTGTAAATTCATTGTAGAACATGTTTGGATATTGGGGGGGAAAGTTCGAAGTCCAATATTGCAGGGATTGTTGTGCTTATCTAACTCACACTTACTCCACACTGTATTCCAATAGTTAAAAGTATTAATATGTTCCATTGGAGAGATCCGTTTATTTAATTTATTTTGATATATATGGCCTTCAATTTGCAAAAAGCAGCTCTGGGCAGTTTACAATTTGTACACGTCTACAAAGATAAATTCAATAAACATACAAAATAGAACAGACTGACAGACTGACAGAAAGGCCAATAATGCATATCTTATTCAAGATTATTCATTCTAGGTGGGCTCATCCCACATTCTGGTCCAATGCAGGTTTTCAGGGTCTTACTTAGAAAAGCAGAAAAGTTGAGGCCATCTGAAGCTCAGGAGAATGTCAATTCATAAGGCAGTCTCCATGACAGTGAAGGCATGCCTCCTGGGCCCTATCAGGTGACAGTTTTATAGACGAGATCTAAAGCATGCCCACTGCAGGATCTCAGAGACTGAACAGAGTTAATTGGTAGTCCCACAGATTATTTGGCCCTATGCCATGGAGGGTTTTATAGGTGATACACCTTGAATTGTTCTGGAACCTTATAGGGGTCAGTGCAGTGAAGAATTCCTAAGGTGATTGATGATGGGGGAGCATATATTCCCCTGAATTTAGAATGCTAGCATTTTAGAGACAACTTTAGGCAATTATGTACTTAAAAGTGGAACTGTATTTTGTCTCTCTGTGTGTTAACAGCTTTCTGATGTAGCTATTTACCTCAATCCTTTTCCTTGCTATTTTCTGCATCCTGCATGAGCCATTCATGCACTCAATTGTTCTTGTACAGAAAAGGGTTCCCATTCTTCAAATAGTGTGAATATTTTCTTACAAATGAAGGCAATAAATCTTTTCTCTTTATGCAAATCTTGGGGCTCTTGAAACCAGGAGAAATCTCTCATGTGCCCAGATGTTGCCATTTTGCCAGTAAACACGTGCCCCATAATATTGAGATCAGATTTTTTTTTTCCTGGCACATATTTTTTTATATAGATCTTTAAAAAGGAAGAATAACAAGAATGAAAAGAAAGGGGAAACCATGTAATTGGTTACTTATGTCTGTAAGGTGAAAGTAGGATAACTATTCTCCTTCTGATGTAACTAGCACCCATCATCCCCAGCCAGAGTTGATCTAGAATTATTTGAATTCATGCCCACATTCTCCTGTACTGCTTAGGAAATGTTCACAGCTTAAAAATCCTATCTTCTCCCTCATATGAGAATTTTTAAAAGAAAGTCAGGGAGGTTTTAAGGAAATGGGGAAGGGAATAGAAAATTTTCCCATGGTGGCATTTGCATTAAACATGCAATTCTTCACCCACAGAATTCTAACATGGTCACTTCAGGATGTTTGTATTATGTGATTCATTTGAATTTATAAAGTGTCCAGGCTATCGCTGAGGTTAAAGGGGATTACGTCCCTGCTACATTTCACAAATGATGGCTTCAGGCCAACCTTATGCTCATATAATATTTTATATTCGCTTCTTAGGGCTTTGGTGGCAGCCCTGAGTTCATTTTTCACTGCTAGAAAAATCCCACTGCTACTAAAAAAATTCTCTCTGAATCTGTTCTCATATTTTATTATTAATGTGTGCATTCTGATCTGTGACCCAAAAGAGCTTTTTAAAACAATTATTTATTGCTGCCAGACTTGTGAAATGATGAAGTTGCTGCTCCTAACAGTCCAGAATTAAAAAAAAAACTTTGAAAAGGACTGTTACAATACAAAGCCAACATCTGAAAACATACCAGGAGGCCTCCCAATTCAGCAGAAGTTGGTTTTCATTCTTAGTAGGTACTTGCAGATGATCCATGGTACTCCACATGCCTCTGGCAGTACAACAGCAACATACACACATCTGAATACTCCCTCCCTCAAGTTACATGAATAAATACCTTATTTGGAAAAGTCTGTCCCTGGGTCACTGGTTCATACACCCTCTTAGAAGGGTAAGATCTTGACAGGCATCACAGAGCTAATTGTATTCTTTATTACTTGGTAGTGAGTTCATTGTTTTAGAGAGTAAAAATCATTTTAACTGTAAGGGCAAAAGGTCATTTTTGCTCCTGCTGAGCTGTCATTTTGTTAGTGAATCCAACCATACCATCTCAGTAAAAAAGAAAAAGAAAAAAAAAACCTTTTAGATCTTGGTTCTTAAGAATAAAGACCTCTTTATTCTTAAGAAAACTGGCCTCTTTTGTGACTTTTTCAGAGTCCAATTAATGTCACATCAGTGCATCTGTCCTAAAATATAAAGCAAATGGTTTTCATAAACTTTTGTTTTAAAAAATGAAACCCAGCTGGATTGACTCCTGCTGATATATAAAACATATATAAACATAGTTTCTCAAAATGTATACCAAAAATAATTATGGCTGCCCAGTCAAGACCTCCACACCAATCAAATCTCAAATGCCGGCTCCAAATTGCCTTAGAAAAGACTAGCAGGGAGGGTTTAAGACATACTGTCTGAGACATAGTGTGGACGCCATTGTAATGTTTGCTCTATACCACCATTTGAGAGGTAGCCTTTTCAAAAAGGGGATCAACATTCATTTTTTCAATGTCAGCAATGTTTCTCCTCCTCTCAAAGAGGAAGGGCATGGATCCAACTCCCAGATGGCAGTGCTATCTCTACAAGGAACACCATTTATGTGGAGATAATCATAAGATCTTACAAGGGAATGCCAACATGAATTGTAACCAAGATAAAGCTTGTGGTTGCCTTGGAGGCTATGAAATCCTGAGTGCATATTTCCATGGCATGGAGTTCTTCTCCCTTGGCCTCCACCCCTAAGAATAGACATTGAAGTCCAAAGCGTATCAGTATAAGGGGTTCAACCATCAGCCTTGCAAGAATATCTGTGAACTCAGCAGGAAACACTATTGATCAACAGATGCACCAACTTGTCCCTATAGCCCTGTCTCATATAAAGGCATTCAATATGGGCACTAATGAAGCAGTGCATATGACATCAGCATGTCACATAGAGTCACTGCTATTTCATTCTCCACCTTGGTGTCTCAAGTGCTGATCCTTGTCATTGCTCAGCCATGTTTTGTAATACATGCCAAGTATGCCTATCAACCACCACATAAATGAAAGAGGTTTTGGAAGGGGGTTGGTGCTTATTACCAGAAGTCCAAAGTCATGACTATCAATCACCATACTTCTGGGCAAAAACTAGCCTAGAACTAGGAATCTGCATTACATTACTGGTCCCTCTTCTTTAATGATATAACCTGCTCCTACCTTCACACCTCTCTCTGCCCACTTCAGGGAAATCTGCCTCCCAACCCCAGTTCAATTTGAGCCTTGGAAACCCCAATCTACTCCATAGGATTGCTGGGAGAGTAACTTTGGAGGAATTGATATTTTGTAAGTCACCTTGCACTTCAATAAGAATAATGGAATATTGATAAAGATGATGCTGACAATTGGTGATGATTGACAATGATGACAACTTTGATGAGTGCTGAGTATGGGTAATGCAAAAAAGCAGATGTTCTCTTTAGCTATGAGTGCAACCTGTCCCACTTACTTTGCCTCATACAATTTAGTGGAGATCAAGCCAAACCTCCATTTGCATACAGCATTGCCAAATACTATATTTCTTGGGACTAGTTTTCTAATTCATCAAGTGTATATTACTTTATTTTACTTTCACTACAGGCAAAATAACAGAATATTCCCACACAATTTACATAGAAATAAAAGCATTAAAGTAGGGATAGACAACCTTGTATCTTTTCTAAAGACTGCTGGGAGTGTGGCTGGAGAAATTATTATATCACCAGAGACAATATTATCAATTTGATTTTATTTGTTTGTTTGAAAAATCTTGTATCAGGAACAATTAATAACTTTACTTGTTATCCTACCCAAGTAGGGGTAAAAAAAGTGTTAGGGAGAATCAGTTTTATGAAGATTTATACATGTTATTCATTAAGCCATCTCACAAAATTGTTTTGAGGAAAACAGGAAGAAGCGCTATTTATGCCATTCTGAGCTCCTGAATGAACAGCTGAATATAAAACTAATAAATAAATAAATCCAGCTCCAAAGGAAATTGGCTATTCTGTGGTGACTTCTCTGTGGGCCATGAATGGGCTGCTAAGAGTTGCTTACCATCTTCAAGCATGGGACAATTCATCACAGCCAACTTGCCATGGCCATCTCACCACAGCTATCTTACTGTGGCCAATTCATGGTGGCCATCTTGCCACAGCCAACTCACCACAGGCCAACTCACCATGAACAATTCCATGTGGGATAATTCAACACACAATAAATATGTTTTTAGACATTTTTCTACTGTTCTTTCCACATTATTTTCATTTTTATCAATTTTGTCAAATTTTGTCAATAAGGTTGCTGCAACAAGATGCCCATGGCAAGATGGCTATGATGAGTTGGCCATGGCAAGTTGTCCTAGACCCCTACAGTGTGCAAATTTTTCATCTCTAATGTAAGGGGAAACTCTAGAATTTTTCAAGTATAATTTTAACTATAGCATTTTCTCTTACAAATGAGCTTGTAAACTCTTGCTTCAAATTTATTTTATTTAGATTTTTTAAAATCTCCCCTATATTATTTTTTTATAAATAATTCAAAAGTGGTGAAAAGGTATAATCCAGACACTGGTATTCAGTTGCTATATCTCAGCTCAAATTCTCTCACAAGGTTGTTCTGAGGACAAAGTGAAGAATGATCTCCCATGTAAACTACCTTGAATGCCTGAAGGAAAGGAAACGTATATTTCTAACAAATAAATAAGTACGCCCCCCCAAACTATTTTTCATTTTCATTCCAACTTTTATAACACAATCTGAAGCACCAAAATCTAGTCTCAATTGTCTAATACATCTTGCTACAGAAGGCTTTGATTCAATGAAGATGTCCTGCAAATCATGACAGCTAATAATTTTCATGTCCAAATTAACTGCACCAATGGTTTATTTTTCCTCACATCATTCTATATATAATATTGGCCTGTCATAAGCTTCTGCACAGATCATGATGTGGTGAATTTATTTGTGTAGCTTCCTAGACAAACAAAAGCTTATATTCCCAGCACAACAGAACAAAATGGCTTCACTTCCACTCATGTCAAACAAAAGTACCTCATGATTATTCTTAACATTTTAGAGCTCTGAAGAAATAAATATTACCCTCTACATGTTGCCCAGCAAATTCATCCTCCCTTCTTATCACAGATTAGCTTTAGTGTTCAAAAACAATCAGTGGGATTTTTCCTTCTCATCTATCAAAATGGCCAAGTTAAGGATTATTCAAACTCCAGTAGGTTTCTATCAAGGTCAAAGAATAGAAGTGTGCTGTACTGCTTCTGCTCCCTTCAGTTCTATCAATATGTAGCCAGCATACATATTGAAACTACTTTATCATTCTTGTTAAAGTGATTGTTTCCAAAAAATGAAATTCAATTCTACAGGAAATATGGATAAATGCATCAGGGGATGCATTTCCCCCCACATTTGTTCAGCCTTGGAGAACTACAGTTAGGGCTAGTAAGATTATGATGTATTTGAGTGGGCAGACATGTTGTATTTATGGCTGTAGTTTGTGTGTGTTTTAATAGGCAAATAGATACCTATTCCTTTTGTTTCCAGTAGGAAAAAACATGCTGCTCAAAATGGTTGGTTTTGATGCTGATTTGTAGCAACATAATCTGAATGTATTCTGGAGCTTGCAAAGTGAGAGTCATAGATTACATAAGATCAGCAAACTTCTAATTTCCCACATTTGTTCTACAGAAGGGGTTAGTGACCTCTACTAAAGAGAGAAAACAATAGCTTGATCAGCAATTTCAAGAAATATCCTGGAGATCTTTGGGGACACATAAGATTCAAACAAATTTCACAGGATGAAGTATTGCTAGTTATCAAAACCCTTGCTGGTTGCAGCAGAACACAGCATTTTATTAGATCATAACCCTACAAAAAGAAGTCTTATAGAAAACAGTATCCCAAATTCAGCTACCTCGGCCTTGATTTTCACAGTTCCACTGTGAGAAAAATCTCCCATTTTGGCAATTGTATATTTGTTTGAACTCTTCTGAAGGAAGCAAAAGGGGAAAAAACCCAAGAAAGTCCAATTGCCTTTTGGAAAAGTACCTTTGGGTTAGAACTCTTCCTTCTTTCCTAGCTAGTATGCAAGCATCATGAAGTCTATTGTGTGAACTACAGTATATATCAGTTGAATATTTTAAACTAGCTTAGAATTAAACCTTTTATTTGATTTTGCCCAATGGTAATACTAAACATTAAAATCACTGTTCTCATAACTCTTAATCCATCATATTGGCAAATAAAGGAATTAGCACAATTTCACCAACCCTTTCACCTAAAATAACTGAAAAACAGAAAGCGCACGGCTAGAGGATTTTTTTTTTATGTTAGTGGAAAAGTAGGAAATTCAAGGAAACAAAAAGCTGCTTAACAGAATTATTTTGTATTTGCAAGGCAAAAATGACACCTATTGTGCTTTTACAAAATTTCCAGGAGGAATAGATCTATAAGAATACAATACGTCTTCTATCCTTGTTCCTATCCTATTGAATATCTTGCCCCCTGAGGTGGGGTTAGCCCCCAATCTGCTGGCTTTCCAGAAGAACATCAAGACCTGGCTTTGTCAACTAGCATGGCGATCTAAGAAAGGGACATAACCCTAGGAATGGCTGATGGCTTGAGGGAATTCTCTCCAATCTTTTTACTTTGTTTTTGTAGGGATATTTCCATAGATTTTATTGTTTCTTACTTGAAAACTGCCCAGAATCCAGGGCTGAAATGCTGCTGGTTCACCTGAACTGGATAATAAATGCTTCCAGTTCAGAGAACCAGTAGTAAAAATGTTTTTAAAAAGAAAAAAAGAAGATTCCCACGGTGGCACATCTGATTGTCACAGCTGATGAACCTTTTTTTTAAACTTTTTAAAAAGCATTTTGTACTACCTATTCACCCAACTGGAAATAAAAAAATGCTTTAAAAAGTAAAGAAAAAAAGGCCCAGATGTCTTTGACAATCAGCTGACAATCAGCTGAGAGGGGGGAATGTGGAACTTTTTAAAAACTTTTTTAAAGCATTTTTAAAAAACTAAGTATTTGCCCTGTGAGGTTCATGCTTATTGCAGGGACCATTTTGTGTGAAGTCCAGCTGCTTCTGCATAGTGTGTGAATCAATTGTGTAGAAGTCAGTTGTGTAGCTTTTGTGTTATTTTTCTGCAAAGTGTAAAAGTTGGTTTTTGAGCTCTTTGTGGCACTGTGAGGTTCATGCTTGTTGTTGCAGGGGGGATTTTGTGTGCTTTTGCATTGTGTGTGAGTTAGTTGAGTGGCTTTTGTGTTGTTTATGTGTGAAATGTGAAAGTTGTATATATATATATAGCAATAATTCTGCAGCAACAATCACAAAAGTAGAAGCTGGCAGTCTTAAAAAATAAAAATTCTTCACAGGCTTTAATTTCTGATCCCAAAGGTTTATTTAATGAAAGTTAAGTTGATATGCAGGGTAATAAGCTCAGAGCTGTCAGAGGTAAAAATGCTAATAGTCTAATTCTTATACATCCAAGAGCACACGGAGAAGGGTACTACTACCATCTCTTCCATTTTAATGTACTTTGAAACTTTCTATTATTTTAATACACTTTTCTTCCAGTCCAACCCCAAACAAGAAACTAACAGGGCTAAAAGAAACCTGTTCACCAACAAGAGGATACAACCAAGAAAATGGGGCAATAGGTGGATTTTGTTTGATCTCTCCTTAAGATGTTGTAATAAGAAAGAGATCCCCACTCCTAATTTAGAAGAGATCCTATCCTTAAATTATATCTGACCAACCTATATAAGAGGGAGCAATGGCTCAGCAGTTAAAGGCCCTGAGCTTGTCAGCTCGAAAGTCCAGGTTTGAGACCCAAGCACTTTGTGATGGGGTGAGCTCCTGTTATTTACTCCAGCTACTGACAACCTAGCAGTTTTAAAGGATGGAATTGCGAATACCACTTTGATGGGAAGATAACAGCACTCCATAAACAGTGTTCTGTACGCTCAGCGTATAATCATGCTGACCATCTGACCATAGAAAATGTCTTTAGACAATGCTGGCTCCCTCAAAGATGAGCATCGTCCCCTAGAGTTGGACATGAATGGACAGGGGAAACCTTTACCTTTATCCTACATAATCTTTATCTTTCTCCACAATACCAATAAGCAAGATTTCAATCTTCCATTAGGAATTTATATTAATATCAGAAATGAAACTGTTGTTAACTGAATGACGATTAGCTGGATTAACCTAATTGCCACTAATGGCACAGTGCTCTGAACCATAAATTAGTAAATGACTACATATTTTCAATATGCTTCACAAATGCAGCCAAGCTGTCACTTTTCTTCTTTTAAACCAGGAGCAGACGAAAGTTTATATCAGTTGAGGAAAGTATCCTTTCATGAAGAACTGGAAAGGGGGTACCAATCAATGATGGATGGGATTTAAGCAAGCTGTGGATGGATTCAGAGCCAGAATGAAGAAGCTATCCATTACTCTTCTTATTACTTATTTCCCTGTGTTTTTGTCTTTCTGTCCATAGTTCTTTCTGTCATATGAAATTAATCAGAGGTCAATATGCAGGTTTTGGGAACAGATTGTCTCCCCATGTATTTAAACATGAATGTGAAATTCTTTTTTCTTCTTAATGGTTGGATGGCTGATATATTGTATAATTTGACACAACAGATTTGAAAACAGTAGTAACTTTGATATTGTTTATTACATGAGTTCACCACTTAAGCCAAGTGCACAGCAAGCTATCTGCATGACTGACTACAAAAATTCTTGCAAGCATCAGATATGAGTTACTGACAGCACATGGTATCTTTATGCCATTTTTAAAGGCTATTTATTATAAATTGTCAAAATCCTTTGCTAATTTCCTGTATATATGACATTACTCCTACATACGAAAACTTTTTACCAATACTACTACCCTGACCAATTGATTCAAATAAAGGACACTGAAAGATCCAGACACAAATTTCTGAATATAATGTCCAGTTTGTCCCTCTGGCTACATTAAGCAATAAATTCAATACGCTACTTAAGAAAATTTATGAAATATTATTGAACATGATATCTAATCAGATATCAGATAAATGAACCAGCAAACATGTGGAAAACTCTTAAAAATATCACAGGTTATGGCAAACCTCCTTCCCCAGCTGAAGGAAATCAACAACTGGCAGATGACCTAAATGTGTTCTACTGCAGGTTCGAAAGGAAACTACAGCCACCTATCTCTACAACCTCCATCACAGACCCACCAACAGTAGCCAAACCTCCTACAACTGACCCCATCCCATTGGGTTCAGAACCCCTGGTGATCACAGAAAAGGAAGTGCAAGTTC
>JANHFT010006249.1:15010-29541 GCA_032467955.1 Pseudoxenodon macrops | reverse complement strand
AACCAACCTACTCCAAGACTCCACATACAAACCCTTAAACACAGATCCCACCACCTACCTGGAAAAAACCACCAAAAACAAAATACCTACATACAGGCACCCGTGAAAACCTCAAAAAACACACACATATATATATATGTATGTATCCTGGTTGATACTTTTTGTCATTTTCATGACAAGGCAGAATTGTTTAGGATATCAGGATTTATTATCTCTGTTAGGATTGGAATATGAATTTATTTGCTCTACATAAGAGAAGCTGAAATCACCCATTATTATGGCACTTTTCCTTCGGATGCCTCTGCAGATCAAGATCTTTATTTTGGTCAAAAGACAAAGAGTGCTAGGCTATTCATAGTTATCCAAAATGAAGTTAAAGATGTCTCACTCCTCACCCTCTCTTGAATAAAATTAGTTTGAAATGAATTAGTCTGTTCATTTAAAACTATTTATAAGGGGGGGGATCTTCGAGATTAATGTAAATGTTAAAAAAAAATCCACCAATAGTGATTCTGTGAGGATCTTTCTCTTCCAAGTTTTCATTTTTTCAATAAATGGTATCATTTTTCTCCTCCACGTAAGATATATTTAAATTTGACATTTCTTCCACAACACAAACATCCTTTTGATGCCGGTCACCAGAAATCCAAACCTATGAGTTCAGTACAACTCATGAGACTGATCTGTAACAGACTCCCCTGAATAAAGCTTATTCATGCTTGCTTCTTGCATGTTTTTTCAACTTCCCAGTTTAATTTACACCTAGTAGGAATACAACCAGCTCAACCTTGTTTAGATTGTTTTGGGATCATCCAAAGTTGACTTGGTGCTGCTATCTTCCGTAGTATATGGAAGATTCTGTGGTTGCTCCATGGTAAGTGTTAATTGCTCTCCCATTCCACCAAGCCATGAGATGTCTCTGGGTTGCATAATAGGAATCTGAAACCTGCGTAATGTTTAACGCAGCAAATCTGAAGGATATTTTAAAGCCTAATATATTACTAACAGTATGAAATGAAGAACATTGTATTGAGTCAAACCCCTGATTTTTCTATATGTGAGAAATAATATCTTAGGAAAAAAATGAAGAGAAAAAGATACCTTAGTGGAAGAAAACATGTTATACAGAAGGTTCATCTTTCAGATCTTAGAAGATCTTAGATAGCAAATCTGGAAGGTGAACAGTTTGCATGAGATCCTGAAGAGCTGCTGTCAATCAGATTAAAAAACCCGCATTTGTAAATGGGCCAAAGACAGGGTTAGCCCTATCATAGAGTAGAATGTGGCTGCCTCAGACAACATATGCAAAAGTAGAGGAGCCACAGCAAGATGCTGAGAACAAAATTGTATGTACTCAAGCCACCTGCCCTGGGTCTCTTTGCTCAGCCTAAATGTCTATGGAGATTCTCAGTCATCCACATGATGTTTCACTTCTCATTCAAGAAGCTTTTTCAGCTCTGAAGAAGCTTCTTGGATGAGAAGCGAAACATTATTTTTTTTAAAATCAGAAAGTCAATTTGCCTCTTGAAAAAGCACCTTTGGGACTTTGCTCAGCTTGTTGCCCTAGAATTATAATTACAGCATTTGATTTTAAACAGTAAGATAGTAAATACTCTGTGTGTGTGTGTGTGTTATTATCAGTCTGAATGAATCCACAGTAGTACTGAGGTCTTTTCATTGAAGATTATGGACCATAATCTATCATATTGGTTTAGTGCAGATTAGTACATACCGGTAGATTTTTTTCAACAGGTATGAAAGAAAATGACTGGCCCAAAATCATCCACCTGACTTCTCTGTCCAAGGGAGGACTAAAATCTGGGTGTTCCTATTACTACTGTAGCAGCTTAAACACTAACCCCATTGACTGATTATCTCTCTCTTCCTCATCTCACCCCACCCCCCATTTCATATATACATACATTTAGAAAGGGAGAACGATATACACAGAGATAAGCAACTTGTTGCTGGGAAGGAAACAAAGAAAATCTGAACAATCATAGAAGGATGGGATTCTTACTATAAGCATTCTACTTCTACTGGAAAAAAATAACTTTACAAAATCTTAGAGGATTATCAGGCATAAGTAGATACCATTTTTTTAAACGATCACTGTAGTTCTGCTTTTAAAAATGCACTTCTGATCATTAGAAAACTCAGAATTTAGCTTTGTGTCAGAAAACTACCTAGAAGGAATGTACTTATTAATATATAAATGTTCATTCCACTTCACCAATAGCTCTGGATGGTTTACAAGAAGAAAGATAAAATTAGAAAATCATTTACAGTCCTAAAACAATGTTAAGACTAACACCAACAATTTAAAACTTGAAAAAATCCTGGATAATGAGGAGAGATAAGCTTTAAGCTGCCTCCTAAATCATCATTTGAAGGACTCCAGACTCAACTTCAATGCTACTTTGTTCCATGGTATGAGCTCAACCACAGAAAAAGCAGATTACCGTACCTGTTAATCTTAAATGTATGTGGGGAGACCTTTAAAGGTGCTCTGTGGAAGATCTAATTTATGCTGAAGAAATGGGAACAGGGATGAAAGAAAAGGAATGTATCAATTCAGTGCACTAATCTAAATCTCTAAGCCGTGTCATAGTGATTGGGTCAGGGACAGGTAAGTCTCTAATTGCAGGGAGTTTGAAGTTGGTTTTATTCAGGGACTTCTCCCTGGAGAACTACATTTTATCCTCTGATTTTATGGACAGGCTGCTTCAAAGTCTATAATTCTTTTCACTCTCTGATGTAAAGGAAGATCTTTTCCAAGGCTTGCATTGAATAAGGTCATGCACAGTCTCACAAGAAAATAGAACTTATGGACATTTAAGCTATAAGACATTCAGAATACATGGGCTTTTTAAATCAAACCAAGAAAAAAGAAAAAAAAGAAAAAAACACATTCAACCTATGCCAGAGTACATTGTGTCTTTTTGGAGGCCAACGCTGACAGATCTGCTTTTAGTATTGTGCTCAGGCTATTTTTGTGTCCTCAGTTTCAAGGAAAATAAAACGTTAAGGAGTAAAACAATAAGGAACAAAACAAAATCTGGTCAATTTGGGGAGCTGCTTTCCTTCGTTTTAAGCTCTTCCTTTCCTCACAGTTCTATTGTGAGGTTTGGAGCTTGCCTTGAAATTGTCGTGATTTTATTTTTAGATCTATATGCAAACATTGTATCTTATAGAATAATAATATGAAGAAAAGCCATCCAACTCAATTTGGTTTAAATACCAGAATTATTGGGGTTAAATACCAGAATCATTTTCCCCTCAAGCCTTCATCCATTTCAGTAGTGTACTGTAGAAAATGGGGGAAATTGTTATACTGCCTGTGTTAAATCACTGACAAGCAGAACTGCTTTGTGACATGCAGCAAAACTACTAATAAATCCTCAATTATTTTTTGCCAAACTGTGAAATAGGAGGGAGTTCTAAGCAATGTTTGTTCTTGCAATACCCAATTAAGAAATATTGTTATTGTTACTAGTTTGTAGCTGGGTGAGAGACAGTGGTCTTCACTGGCATGAATATAGTGAAAGAATACAGAACACATAATAACAGAATTGGAAGTAGTCTTCTAATCCAATCCCCTACTGAAGCAGGAAACTCCATTCTATTCTGGACTGATGGCTATCCAATCTCTTCTTTAAAACTTCCAGTGTTGGAGCTCCACACAAATTCTGGAGGCAGGTTATTTAATTGATCATTCTCACTGTCAGGAAATTTCTTCTTAGTTCTAGGTTGGATGTCTTTTTGATAAATTTCCAACCTTTACTTCTTGTTTTGCTTTAAAGAATAGGTTGTCCCAAAACAAATGACTCCACAGATGTAGTGGCCCTTCCCCAAACCTTTTTGCCATTTATTCTTTTCTTCATGCATTCAACAAGCCTGATCAAATGGGATAGGGTCATCAGACAAAGACTGCAGACTTCTGAACAAATGCTAGATGATAACAAAGAGGATATGTTCTATCTATCTAACCATGGCTAGTGGTCATTCAGATTCTTGCAGCCCAGATGTGGGTGGCCAAAGGCAGGACTCCATGGTAGCTTTGCTGGCAGGGAGCTGTGAAATACTATCTTGTGCTCTACTGCCACTTTTCTGCTAGTCATTGTTCAAGCAGCAGCCCTGAATGCAGAGCTTTTAGAGGCTCCCTCAGCAACCATTGCTGTTTCCTTTGCTTCAACTTTTTATTGTGAAGGGGTCAGGAAAGGGAACAGGCATACTGTATCAAGGCTGCAAAAAAAACAGACCAGATGGTAGCAAAGAAGGGCAGAAAACTGCACGTTTAATTGTTCAGCAGTAAAACCCTACTCATGAGATCCCCATAGTCTTCCAGAAACTTGATCTGGAAATTCTAATGAGCTGCAAGTCTGTCTGCATGAGCCATTCCCAAAGGGATGAGTCTCCATAAGTGCTAGAAATCATGAAAGGAGTTGTAAACTAACTCATCTAAAGAGCTCCAGATTGGGGAATATTACTCTAGAAACTAGTATAGATTTATCAAAACTGCTGTTTATGACTTGAACAAATGTCTCAATATCTCTAGCCTGTCTCTTAACAACAGAAAACCACAGATGCAGATATTCCTGTTTGCCTCTGTGACATATTTTAAAATGTACATTAAAATGTGAGCTGGGATAAAAGAGTGTCTCATAATGGATATGCCAAGATTTTAAAAATTGTAACTAAACTCTTTCTCCTTTTTCATACAGTAATAATTTAATGAATTCTGTGATCTATATTAAGGCTATTCAGCACCGAAGCCATAATTAGTTTTAAATCAGAGATAGGCAATGACTCTATGAAGGATTTTGAGATGAGACATAGATCACATTGTACTGTGAAAGTATTCTCAGTGAAATTGCCATGACATGTGCATCAAAAAGCTGCCTCATGCTCTGCATTAAAACTGTGATACAGCAGAAAATACTTTCTGACTTGTATTGAATTGTAGCTTGTTTTTGTTCTCTAAATGGTTTGGGAGGATATAGTGAAGGAGTACTGGGGACCATATGATATTTAGAGAGTGACATTAATGTATGATTTAATATTATTTTACAATTGTCATTTCTTCTTTGTCTACTTATACTTTCCATATGAAGCTTCTAGTAGGCTTGGAGAAGGCAGGAACCGTACAGGCACCCTTGAGTGCTGATACATTTATTCATAATAAAGGGATTTGCATTGCAATGTCTTAAATTCACATACAATAATAAACAATGATTTGCAGTCATTTCTCAATCCACAGGAAGACTTTCAAAGAGACACTGCTGCCAGTTTCTGAGCATAAAAAATTATATCTAATAATTATCAACTTGCCCTCAATTGTTCCAGATCCTGGAATAAATGAAATGCATTGCTAGTATATCTCTCAGTCCCATCCATGTCCTTATTTCAGGTTTTGTGTATTTGTTCATATTTTTAAAAAATCTGATCAGTTGAACAGTTCAGCTACAAAGTTATCCAGCTATCCTTTTCTTTCAACGACTTGCTAGAATGGAGACAGTACTGTATAGGAGTCAAGAAATGTGGAGAGACCGATTACCAACTTACCAACTGTGAACAGGACCATGGTTAGCTCCATTGCCTTGCACTTCAATGTGGCAAAGATAAACACTAGCTTTGCTATGGCTTCAATCTTGCATGATAGTTGATCCAGAAACAAATAAGCTCTATTTTCAAACTGACACAAAGAGCTTGTGCATACATGGCCAACAAGTAATTATATCCCATACCCATATTCTATTATCACCTTGATGTGCAGCTGATTTCTATGGGAGAAAAGAGATGTGGAAACACCAATCATGGAACTTCATATACCTTGTTTGGCTCATAGTTTAGAAATAAAGATGAGTTGGTCAAGATTGCCATGATTTTTCTTACAAAAAATATCTGGAATTATAAGAAATGGAGGCCTTGAGCCACTATTAATAGAAATATTAAACTGTGTTACCAGTCCTCTTTCCTCTATACAAATAGGGAAATGAATGAGATAAATGAGAAAATGGCATAGAGACTACCATGAATTGAATTCAAAACTTGAGGCATGCTCTTGACTTCTCAGAGTTGCCAAGAATATCAAAGTAATCATTGGTGTAAATTTTATTTATTTAGAAAATGTAGTTGTCTACTCGCTCACAATGACAAGCAGCTTACCAATGTTTTACCAATAGTGTACAACTCTATCTAGCAGCATAAATCTATAATAAAAGTTAAGCAAGTTCAAGCAAAAATGAATAGAAACAGAACACAAAACAGCAACGCAAACATGTATATATGGCTTTTAAGTGAGTCTATCTAAAAATGTTTATAAACACTAAAGATAACCAGGAAAATAATTTATGACAAGAGGATAATGAAAGACATTATTAAGTTCTTGGCTAATTGTCTGAAGCAAAAGAAATACAGGACAATGATTCCAAATATCAGAGATGAAATGAATGAAATGTATAAAAGCTCAAAGGATATAAATTTTAAAATTTTTATTCAGAGTTATACAGCATACTAGATAATATATCAAGTGAAGATAGATTTAAAGGCCTTTAAAAAAAAAGCTAACCTACCGAAGTTAGATGATACATGTAGTCCTCAACTTATGACCAGAATTAAGCCCAAAATTTTTGTTGCTAAGGGAGACATTTGTTAAGTGAACTTTGCCCTATTTTACAATATTTCTTGCCATAGTTGTTAATGAATCACTGCTGTTATTAAATTAATAACACAGCTGTTAGGTGAATCTGATTATTAAAAATGACTAAGCATTGTTTATATAAATTAGGAAAACATCAGACAATTTAGTTGTAGATATAATAGATTTGAATAAAAATAAATTTGTAATGTTATCATTAAATGCTGAAAAGGCCTTTGACAAGATATATATATAAACAATATATATTGTACATATATATTGAAATCTGAACAGGTTCAGATTTCCTTTTGAATTTGTAAAATGGATCATGATATAAGTCACCCATAGCTAAAATAAAGGTTAATGACATGCCTTCTTCTACTTTCCCACTATTTAGAGGAATAAGACAAAGATGTCCATTTTCACATTTGCTTTTTAATATTTGAATGGAACCCTTGGCATGTGTTATTGGACAACATACAGAGATTTATGCAGTAGCACACAAGTTGGATGAATACAAATTGTTTGGATCTGCAGCACTTTAGCTTCTGAGACAGCTGAGATACTGGGTTTAAGACTGTCAAATGCTTTAAAATTAAAAAGACTTGCTATTAGTTTTTATAGATATTTGTTATCAAGAAATCAATATGATATGCAGATGCTAAGAAATAAATGAAATAAAGAATCAGAGGTTCCTATATTGCTTCGACAATGTGAGAATGATTTAGCTTCTATAGCAAGAGTGCTAAGAGATCTCAAATTACGATTTACATAACAAAAATATTTAGAAGTAATTAAAGTCTGTTATGTTTGTGCAGAAAAGGACTGTCTAAAACAGAACTTTGTTGGAGATGTAATAAGGATTATGCTTCTTTAAGACACACTTTTATAATGTCTTATACTGGGGAAAGTACTGAATTACATAAATGTAATTGTGCGACAAAAGCTAAATTTTTCAGACAATAATATTCTCTTGAACCACATACCTAGTTCTTGGAATTTAACAACTGGACAACGTAAATAGCTTCTCAGCTTTATTATGGACAAATATGCCAATATTGCAGCATTGGAAAGATAAATCCCTTTCACTCAATGGATTGAAGACCAGATTGCATTTGCCACATATGAGAGGATTGCCTGAAGACATAGGCTTTATATGGACAAATATAATGAATATATTGAAAAGTGAGTTATACAAAATAGGCTAAACATAGCTATATAAATGTATTATAGTAATTTATTAGATAACTATGCAAGATAACTACTGCTAAAATGAAATCTTTCAAGGTTTATTTATATCAGTGTTAACAATTTCTAGTTTTCTTTGTATAAATACCATTGTATTCAGCCATCACCTGTATTCTATAATGCATTATTTGCATTTTATAGTCATAGAACAATCAATTTGAAATGTTTTTTAAAATAGAAACCACTTTTGATAATTGAAGTAATGGAGGAAATGTCCACAGAGGAACTATTCCAAAACAAATATTTCTATCTGAAGGATCATTTAGAAGTATTAATACCACCTGCCACAGACCAGATTGGGGGGAAAAAAACATTCTATGTCTTTATAGATAAAAATCTTGCTCTTCATTCTGGTCAGTGTTGTTTCTGGCTTTCTTGTTTTATATAAAAAAAAGTTATATTTAAAATATTTTTACATTTTAAGCAATCTAGTTTTCCTTCAGAGTTGCTCTTGCAAATTGAGCAGCTATATGACAGAGGAGAAGGCAGGAAGGAAAGAAATGCCCACCACATTTACAATTCTCAATATATCTTTTATTACTCCCTGAATATATTTCCCTCCTTTTTTCTTTTTTTGGTGGTGGTGTGTGTGTGAGGAGATAAAGGGTGCACAAAAGGACTGGGCCAAAATCATCTTCTACTTTATTTTCCACCTCAAAAAAACAAACAAACGTGGCACTGCTTAAAGTCTAGAGAAGCATTCTTGCCCTTGATGCAAAAGGTTGGCAATTTCTTCTGCAGCATGCCGCCTTCCCCTCTCTTTATTAAAGAATCTCTTTTAAAAAAAGACAGGGGTTTTGGCAAGGATCCAAGTACCCCAAGTTTAGACAATGCAATATTCTACTTTTATTTCGTCGGTTATTCCTGGCACTCTCAAGGAGCAACTGCTACGTGCAGGAGAAGAAAAGTCAGGGTGCCACGCTGGAAAGCGACTCCAGAGAATACAGAAAAGCCGCCAGAGTAACCCCATGGCTCAAAGGACACCATCTCTCGTCAAACGTAACTAAATCTCGGCTCTTCCGATCGGCACCCTGAGCCTTCGGACGGGTGCGACGAGCCTCCAGTCTTCGAGTAGTCTTATTAAAATGAATTCCACTTATTCTGGGCGGGTGTGTCCGTCCAAAGATGTCTCCATAGATCTCTTCGCACAGGTTAAGAGAGAAAATGCCAGGCGGGCGTTAGGTGAGTGAGGGAAGGAGGGAGCTGGTGACTTTCCATGCGGGAGTTGGGAAGGAGCGCGCGCTAGAGTACTTGCGACGGTTACCATGGCGATAACACACAGCACACCACTATTCATCCCCCGCCTCCACTCGCACGCAACTCCCCGTTGCTATGACAGCACCACCACCAATGGAAAGTCGCATTAGAAGGCCGCCTTGCGGCCCCACGAGCTGACAAGGGAAGGGTTTCACTGTGCACTAGAGACGGAAGTGGGTCCCGTTGAGTTTGGGCCGCGGCCGGAAGTGAGGGTGGGAAGGTAGAAAAAGGAGGCATTGACTGAGAGGCTCGCCGGCTGGTAGTCAAGCACCTGCCCGCCTGGCTCTGCGCGAGTCAGGGGAGGCGACAGCCGCCTTCAACGTGGAGGCGGGGCAGTTCGAGAGGCTCTCGCGAGAATTCCTTTCCCCCATCAGGAGGCGGAGAGCGGAAGTATTCCTCCTCCCCTCGCTGCTACCTCTTCCCCTCCTCCCGCCTCCCGCCTCCTCCCTCTCCAGGAAGAGCCTGGGCCCGACACGGGAAGATGGCGGCGGCCGGAGGCGGCAGCAGCAGCAGCGGTGGCTGCGGCTCCCAGGCTGCGGAAGGGCCCGAGCTGTAGACCCCGACGCGGGGCCGGCGTGGACTGGCGGGCAGCGAGAGGCGGCGGCGGAGGATGAGCCTGCTTTGCGCTCAGTATCTCCGGTGAGGAGGATGGGGAAACCCTATTGAGGATGGGAAGCACGTTAAAGAGAGAAAGGGGGAGAGAAAGTGTGTGTGTGTTGGGGAGGGGAGTGCGGATAGATTAAACACCATTTGGGAAACCTGTATGGACTAGCGGAGCCGCTAACCCAACAGAAAACCAGGAATAATCAAAACTCAGCTTTACAAGATCTGGAAGAGACTTCAGTGTGTGAGTGGGATGCTGTGCTGCTCTTTGGAAAGGCTGGTTTCCTGGTGAAGAAGATGAAGGAGAGAGTGACAGGAGGAAGAGAAACATATGTTCTCCTATAGTGTGTGTGTTTTAAACAGATCCCTCAATTCTAGCATTCATAGTGTTGGTTACCTGACGCTTATTCAGCAACTGTGTGTCCTGAGCATGTGTGTGTGTGTGAAAATCTACCTCCCCCCCCCCCCCAAATTGGTCTTTTATTTAACGTAAGACATTACAATAATATCCGTCTGGGATTTGTCTGGTGTGTGTTCATGATTGGTTTATTTCGAGCAACACGGTTGTACCTGAAAAAGTAAGTGAATAGGTTAAGGGGGTAAAATGGAACATGGATTCCTCACCATCTCATCAGCCTTTCCGTGCTCTGTACACACCTTCTGAAATAGAGTAACATTGCAAGGAGTGCAAGCGATTTTAAGACTGGGTGTAGGTGATACAAATAAAACGACAAGTGTGCCCACACACAGGAGATGATAAAAGAGGCAAAATTAGAGGGTTGTTCTACAGAGGAGGGATTGCTCTAGCACTGTACCGAGAGGGAGATATAGTGGGAAATGTGCAGAAGGGCAGTGACGTTTCATGGCTGATGGGTGAGACAATGGTTGGCTGAGCAAATGAGAAAACTGCATGGCAGAGAGGAACAGGCTATTAGGGAATGAAGTGAGGAGCTCTTGTTCATTTAAAGATGCAAGTGCTGCCCTAGATATGCATATGTTAATTCACTTATCTCTCAGCTTGAATTGTAGTTGCAGTAATTGAAAGCTGTCCTATAAATTCAGTTATGCAGTTATGCTTTACGTTGTTAAATGGCACAAGAATTTACCTCAGGTATAAAGTTAATCAGTAACTCCTACAAAATATTTCTGGGAGTTCTATCTTTAAGGTGCTTTATAATTAATTTCCAAATTATGATAACTTGGTTATCAGTCCTCTGCAAGTCTTTTCTTCTAAGCCTGGAGTGTCAACCAATTCTAAATCAAATTATTTGTCTAGAAAGAAAAGAGATAAGTCAAGTGGTTAAAGCACCAGGCTAGAAAGAGGGACATCTACTCCCTTCTTAGCCATGGAAGCCAGCTGGATGACTTTGGGCCAGTAAATTGTTCTCAGCCAACTTCCCTCACAGGGTTGTTGTTCTGGGGAAAATAGAAAAGTGTGTTGGATATGTTTGCCACTTTGAGTTATTTGTAAAAAAAAAAGATGGGATAGAAAGAAGAATAAAAATAAAATGATGTTTGTCATTGGATGATGCCTTTACTGCACATAGTTATATCATGAATAAAGAAAAAAATACTTCTCAATTTTACTATGTTATACCCCAGATATTTCTGTGTATTATTCTATCATTTTAAATGACTAGCATAAAGTACGTTTCTAGATTATTTTAGTGCTGTAAAGTTGTATACAAGTCATTATTATTTACCCAGTTCATAGAATAATATAGATAGGGTTATATTTTCTATTGCAGCTTTGAACTTGGGTATCATCACTACACCAAAGATGTTCAGTCCTGTATCTCATGTTCTCCTTTTTCTATTTTCAAATGGTTTGGAAGGATAAAGTTAAATAAGTTTCCCACATTGAGCTAGAATGACTTCTGAATTTAAGATGCTAATTGTAATTTAAAAATTACACTTTTGAACTAACTTTCATTAGGATCATGCTTTGTTTTTGGATCAACTCTCCCACCATCTTCACCAAATTAGGCCTTACTTAGGTTTCACCTATTCCAGTAAAATGAATAACTTTTGCTGGTAGCAGTGCCTCTGTAGCTGTATACCTAGTTTATATTTCTTCATAGCAGTTTCTTTTCTTCATTTTTGTTCCAGATAAGCTATGACTTTTGTTTTATCAGTTATCTTGGAGATATGTCTTTAAAGATCTTCTTTGATTTAACTTAGAACTGTAGTTTCTTACTTTGTTTTAATAAGTTTTTTTATTCAAAAACATCACATATTGTAGACTTAATCTGCTTTTTTCTGTCTCCCAAGATTTCCTCTGAAATTGCAGAAGACACTTCAAAACAATATTTGAAAATATTTTGAAGGCCATGGCAATAGTTTTAGGGTAGATTCTGAAAGTGTCTCTCAAAATGCCTTTGCAGTCCTACTCGGTACCATTTTGGTTACTTTTATTGGGCATCATGGTACGCGAGATGAAAACAGACTTTCTACAGAAAACTAGTGCCTTTTGAATTGAAATTAAAAGTGAGGAAAGAAAATGTGGATAAGCTTATTGTGCTCTTACACTATTAGAAAATGAAATAAATAGTTCCATATCTGTACATGTTCCAAACAGTCATTAATGGTAGAGTGTAATGAAATTATAGAATATTTTTTCTCATTACAGTTCATATTTTTTGTCTTTACATTTGCTTAATTCTCTTTTATCAGAATAATTATGTAATTTAATTGCTCTTGAAATAATAATTCTATTGTGATCATACCATACTGACCCTCTGTAGCAGTTTCAAGTTATCTTGGATTTGTTTGTGTAATCCTTTCCCAAATTTTTGGTTTTATAACTTAAGTAGACAACCTGTTGGGTCATTGTTTCAGTGATATTTCTTACAAGATTCTTCAATGTCTTCTACAATGATAAAACCTTTATTGGAAATGTTGGGATCCATTCTGAGATATATCTGCCTTGAAAATAGACCATACTGAACTATATAGCACAGGCAAACATCAGCATAGGAAATGTTTTATGACATTTGTATTATATCATAGACTGTTTCATTATAATGTTTAAGTCATAAAATGTTTTATAACATTAGTGACAATTCTATAGGAGTCATGTGTCCTGGATTTTAGATGCCTTCTGTAAATTAGCCTAAATGAGGCACCTTAGTTCAAAACGTCTTGCCCTATGATGCACTATTTTGTCCAGTTAAAGATAAAGAGGAGCAAGACTTTTAGTAGTATATAGATTCTTGTAATAATAATTCCATTATGGCCTAATACAATAGAGCTGTGTTATTTTTTACATATTTCCTTACTTCCTTGTCTGTAAATTTGCCATTGAAATTGATCTCACAATAAAATCTTCCTAGAGAAATACAGCTTATGTACGGTCATAGTATTATATTGTGGGGCAAATATATTTATAAATATTATGATGAAAATTAAAGGACCACTATTTTGTAATTGTAAAACCAAGGTAACCAATAATTATTGTGAACCTTAAATATTTTTCACCTCTTAAGTGATAGTCCATGAAGTTGGGCAGCCAATAAATGTAAATCAATTAAACATAATAAGTGAAGTAAGCTGCAAAACTAATAACTAAATTACGAACCTTACTGAGTGAAAGTTATGCTGATGTCTGAGTAAACATACACAGGCTTATTGTTTAAAATTGATACCAAACTCACTCATTCTCTGTAGAAGTTCATAATACATAAGCCACATCATATTCATATAAAGCCTAGGGCAGGGGTCGGCAACCTTAAACACTCAAAGAACCACAAAGGTCCTAACCAGAAACTCCCTGTTCAATTCTTGAGATGACCGGAAGTCCGGCTTCCCCATCAGAGTCTCCTCCTAGCATGGCATCCTTTTTCCTCTACCTGTCCTAACTCAAAGCTCTATCAATTGTGAGAGCCACAGCAAAGGGATGAAAGAGCCACATGCAGCTCTAGAGCCAGTTGCTGGCCCCTACCCTAAGGTATACTTGTGATATTTCAAAAACATGAGATAAATTCTAATCTGACTAAAGTGACCTCTGATAAAATGTTATTACATATTCGAGAGGTGGAAAATCTATATTTTTAAAATTTGTGGGATGTGGATACAGTCATGAAATTTCAGTTTAACCTATTTCAGAGAGTTATGATGTGAATAATTATGTTGTAGGATTATATATGTTGTCTTAAATGCCAAAGAGAAAAGGTGAGATATAAATATTATACAGTTCTTATATTTGACTATGAAGATATGATAGTGCAATTAGGTATAATTTTCAATTTACTATTATGTTGATTGCCTTTGAGTCTGTTTGAGGGTAAAATGCACAATGAATTCAGAACCTCAAGTATTTATTTAAAGTCTAGTGAATGAGATCAAAATCTTAATTAGAACGGACATCCAACATGATTTTCAAAGATTCTATTAATAGCCTGTTGGTAATTCAGATTTAAAAACTCCAGTTTATATCAAAATAGTATATTTTTTCTATTTGACTGTTTTAATATTGTATATATAAATTTCTTGATGTTTAAACGCCAATCTTTTTTTTTTTTTGCTTAAACCTGTGAGAGGTGATAGTCTTGTCTCTGTACAGAACTTAATTTCTTATGTTTGAATTGATCTTCCACTTTTTCTTTTAAAGAGGAAGAGAAATAGGAAAATAAATAGTTAATGATCTGTTTTCCTCAACACATTTGTGTTGAGTTTAGTCTCCTTTCTTTCCTTCTTCTTTCCTTCCTTCTGTATCTATCTATCTATCTATCTATCTATCTATCTATCTATCTATCTATCTATCTATCTATCTATCTATCTATCT
>JANHFT010006248.1:3449-15030 GCA_032467955.1 Pseudoxenodon macrops | reverse complement strand
TATTCATTTTTACTGTAGTGATTCTGCCAATTAATGATATTTGCAATTTTGCCCAATTATCCAAATCTTTTTGTACTTGTTGCAATAAATTGTAATTATCCTCTTTTATTGAGGAACATTTTGCCTTAAGCCAATTCCCAAGTATTTCACCTTCTTTACTATTTGAATCTCCAATTTCTCTTCCAATTCCTCATTCTGCCTATTAGTAAGATTCTTGGTTATTATTTTAGTTTTCCCTTTATTTATTTTAGGCCCTGCCACTGCACCGGATTCTTCCTGTAGAAGTCTGATTATTTTATCTATTAGGTCTTCTATAATAAATGCTAAATCATCGGCAAATGCTTGTAGTTTGAATTCTTCTTTTTAAATTTTCAATCCTTTTATTTCTTACTTTTGCCAAATTTGTATCAATGTTTCCAAAGATAAGATAAATAGAAGAGGGGACATTGGATATCCCTGTCTCACCCCTTTCATTATAATAAGGTCCTCTGTTGTTTCCCCATTTAATATTATTTTGGCCGTTTGATTGGAGTAGATCGCCTTAATCATTTAAAAGCAGGGTTTATGCAATGTCTTTTCTTTGAGAATGTATGAATTTATAATATAATTATCTATGTGAATTTTCCTTTTCTTTTTCTGGTGTTATTTTAAAAGCAATGAATTAAGTAAAAATAAGAATAGGAAATTAGATTCCTTTCTTAATAAGTAATTATTTTTCCAAAACCCTTTTCCTCCTTTGTGTAATGGAAATATGGTATTTTACACACATATAAATTAAGATTTGGGGAACAAATCAAATTATATTAAAACAGATGGAATTTGGGAATAAAATAGTGTTCCTATTTATGAATTATATCTTTCTTGTAAATACCTAGAATTTCTCAATATCCTCATTTTTAAATACCTGTATCTTCAGGATTCAAGAATGGAGAATTTATAATACGTAATCCTAAATTAGATAATTTAGCTTTTTAAATTGAATACAGTTTGTACAATTTGTACAAATTTTACATGAGATTCCCTTCAGAAAAGAAACATCTTTTTCACTCATTGGAAAGTAATGTATGTACAAACATTTCCAAAATATATGAAATGAGCCAATAAAAGGAAAAAAATATTTTCCCTAATGCCATATCACAAGTACAACTAAGATTAATAACTTTATCTTTTTCTTTTTTCTTTTCTTTTTCTTATCTTCCTTCCTTCCTTCTCTCTGTATTAAATCTGATGAAAAGAAGGATAGTCTGATAAAAATAAGGTCTAGGGGAGACATGATAGCAGTGTTCCACTATCTCAGGGACTGCCACAAAGAAAGAGAGTCAAGCTACTCTACAAAGCACCTGAAGGTAGGACAAGAAGCAATGGGTGGAAACTAATGAAGAAGAGAAGCAGTCTAGAACTAAGGAGAAATTTCTTGACATTAAAAACAATTAATCAGTGGAACAATTTGTCTTCAGAAATTGTAAATGCTCCAACACTGGAAGTTTTAAAGAAGAGATTGGATAACCATTTATCTGAAATGGTATAGGGTTTCCTGCCAAAGCAGGAGGTTGGACTAGAAGGCCTTCAAGGTTCCTTCCAACTCTGTTAATCTATTCTATTAAATTGATTAAGGTTCTAATAGATTGTGGATAGAAAATGTATTGAAAATAGGAATATTGTGTTGTGAAATAAAGAGAAATACAATAGATCTGAATGATCTTTCACTCACTTGTTGCAGATCCTAATTAAAATGAAATGTTTTCCAAACTGTCTTCTTTCAAATCTGACTAGCCTATAAAAGGGAAATAGTTTTTGATACCTAAGTATTGTAATACATATATTTGTACACTAGACTGCACTTCACAGAATACATGGAGTGTTATTTTCAGCTATCTGATCCTTACCATTAATTCTACTCTATTTTTTGTACTCTTGTAATACCATTTTTATTTTGCCAAGATCAGGAAGCACCAAGTTCTTCAATGACACAAATACCGGTAAATGCCAGGAAACACAGTGAAGTAATTTAAGTAAACAGTTATTAAAACAATACTTGTTATCAATCATGGGATGCAAACTTCCTGTAATTAATTAATAATGTAGTTCTGATTCTGTAAATTCAGTGCAAAAAAGGCATCTTTTTGAATGAAGAAAATTTGACATAGTCAGATTGACCCAATCTGGATAAATTGAAGTTAGAACTGAAGAAGATTCTTGGAGGAGAATCAAAATGTTTTCAAAGAAAAACAACAACAACAAATTCCAGTTGCCTTTTGGTAAAAGCATCATGACCTGAATGATTTAAAATCTCCTTAGACCTAGCCACATTGATTTTGTCAATTTGATAAATTATAAATTACATTGTTTCAAACATAATCAACCATCTAGAAAATTGATAAAAATGCAACTTACATCTGATTTTATTTCAGCATCATAAATTAGGCTTTCCCATAGACGATGAAACTCAACTGTTAAATAAAAAACTGTATATTATTCTAAAGAGAAAAAAAGGCAAAGTATTAAAAACAGTAGAGTTAGCAATAGAAACCTTGAAATTTTTGAAGTAGTGACTATAGTGAGCATAATAATGAGGGTCTGAGCATTTTGCCCATATTGCTATACTGGCCAGTCACACAACTCTCAATTAGCTGAAAAGAATGGTTTGAGAAAATGAAAAATCAAAACCACATGGCTTCAAAGTAAAAATTAAAACCAAAAATAGTGATTGTATGTATCTTTATGGAGTATTCATTATCTTCTTTTAAAACCTAAAGCTAAGAACATGCATTTCTGAACAAATAATATCCTTTTTGATTATTATCTTTGCCTACACAAATCATGAGGTATAAGCCAAGGTTCACCAATCCCCAGGTCATGGTCCACTACTGGGCTTTGAGACTTTCACAAAGCTTACACATGCATCCTATTTGTGCAAGCAGCAGGTGCATGTACTCCATTTGCATGAGTAGCAGGTGCACGTGCTTACCACTCACGCAAACGAAGCTGCGCACATGCTTGTCTATCACGCATGCAGAACCATCCCCTCTCCCCTGCCAGTCTGCAAAGCCGAAAAGGTTGGGGAACTCTGATATAAGGCAACTAACTCTGATATAAGGCAACTAAAAAACAACTTCCCAGGTTCCAGGAATTTTAGCATGAACACTCTTCAGTTCATGCATTTCCCCACTGAAATTTGAAAATTTTTAAGATCATTATGTCTACTAGAATACATTTTGTTAAATATTTCCAATTTCAGGAAGCTGTATACTTCATTTCAAAATGATGTTCAGTTTGATTCTTTTTTTAAATCCTCATTTAAACAAAATCTTATCCATTTAAATAACCTAATTGTATTCTTAGGTTCTTTTGAAATACCTGTAGGTAATAACCAATGATTAGCTGCAACAATATGCTCATCTTCCGCATCCAGATTTTCTGTAGTAGATCCTTCCTCATTGAGATTAAAAATATGGATTACAATTTTGCATTTATTCAAGCTGATAGGCTGCAGTGAAGAAGATGAAAACAAATTAGGCACAATTAAACTCACACTTACCTAAAATATATGTAATTGTCATGGCCTAATCAGAGCCCAGTTCGGAGGAGTTGGAACCAGGACCACCCAATAGGCAGGGCATGTCTCCCTTGACATGTTTGGAGAGGCCAGGGTCTCCCCCTCAGGCATTGGGAGAGGTGGTCGACCAGATGAGAGAGCTGCCTGCCTTCAGAGAATGGAGGATCGGCTGTTGACTGGCAGTGGTGCTGACAGGCAGCAGATCCCTTCTGAGGAGGAACACCTGCCTCCCCCATTTAATTCAAAGGCATTGAATTAAGTTTAGGCAAGCTCAGAGAAAGACTACAAAGCTATTTGGGAGAAGGTCGCTCCATCCTTCCTCACAAGGAACACCTGGACTGGAGTGATTTAAGGAAGTTAGTCTTTGCCATCTGTGGATTTTCTTTGTAATATATGGGCTGTTATTTGCAGGACTGAGAGGCTGTCTTCGGGGTAGCATGGGGTGGAGCCTTACAGGTTGTTGGAACGCCATTTGTTTGAACATTTATTGAGAGCAATTAAGAACTCTAGAAGCCTGCCTTGTCTTGACCACCTGGGTCATAACAGTAATGTGACAGTCAAGTACCTCTTGATAGATATTTATAGAAAATCACAATCACCCTTTATCAATTATTTTAGAAATTTCTTAAATTCATGACTAAATGTTACAAAAAAATACTGACATTTCATAAAAACATTTAATATGGTTTTCAAAAATTAATCTAAATGGGTCTTATTCAACATAAGAAATGAATGCATCTATCTAAAAATTAGAATGACATGGTATTGTGTCTTTTTTTTTATTCAGTTGAAAAATATGCAGATAAAGCTAGCATAGTTTTAAGAAACATCAACATTCTCTGTTATACTTATTTTCAATTTGCAGTGAATTTTCCATCTAAGATGCACTTCAACTTGCGATCCATTATAGATAGTTGTACAGTTCATTTATAGAATCATGGATTGCATTTTTATGATTATTAAATCATGGCTTTTATAAATTATAGATTTGTCACTGATAGGAATTACCGTATTTTTCTGACTATAAGATGCACCTGACTATAAGACACACCTAAATTTACAGGAGGAAAACAAGAAAAAAAAAGAAACTTTTGGCCTCTCTGCATCATGTTTTCGCCAAAAACGGATCCATTTTTGGGCTCCTAAGCCCTCTGTGCATCATTTTTCTGCCCTCCCAGGACTCCAGAAGCACTTTGCAGTGCTTTGCACGGCCCATTTTCACCAAAAACGAGATCGTTTTTGGGGTCCCAAGCCCTCAATGTGTCACGTCTTCACCTTCCTAGCCCCTCAGAAGCCTGTTGCTGGTCTGAAGAGTGCTTCTGGGGGCTGGGAATGATGAAAACGTGACGCGCAGAGGGTTCGGGAGGCCAAAAATGCCCATATAAGATGCACCTAAATTTTCACCCACTTTTCGGGGTGGATGGGGGGGAAGGCGCATCTTATACTCCAAAAATATGGTATCGGGTGGGTTCCAGATATTTTTACTGCCGGTTCACTCAGGGTCGTGCTGTGTGTGTGTGTGCGTGCATGAAATGCGCGTGCGCACACTCACACAGCGATCAAAAACTAGCTTCTGCGCAGAAGCAAAATCGAAGATGGTGGTGTCCACGGACATACCGACAGGACTGGCTCCGTGACGTCATCGCCAAGTTACTGGTTCTATAGAACAGGATAGAACCGATAGAACCCACCTCTGTATGGTATCATATATAATGTACTCTTAAAATATTGGGGAGAAGGGTAAAACTTTTGATCACTATTTTCATAATTAATGCAAAAATAATTGTGTTAAGACTTTACTTTCACTTCAGCAAACTTGTACTATGGAAGAAATTGTTAACGTTTTATTGAAAGTCTTGCAGCATTTTTACTAACAATTTTATTAAAAGATTTCATGTTCTTTGTTAGCTAGAAAAGATGCTATCAAAGATTATTTTTGCCACCACAAACATACATGGCTCTCTTCCTACACTAGCATTTTAGTTGTACATAAATGTGTTAAAAATCACATTTATTAAAATAACAATTTAATGGTTGAATTTAATTTGAAATTAAATATTTAACAATATATATTGTGTTGATTTTTCTAATTGGATGCCCAATTACAAAAAGTAACTCTAGGGAGACTTACAAGCAAACTTCTAAAATAGAATAAGAGCAACAGAACAATAAAAATAATATAATTCATTGAAACTAACTAAGCATATCTTGTGCAACATCCTCTTCTAAATAGGGCCATCGTATATTCTGATCCAATGCCCAGGGGAAGAATCAGGTTTTCAGGAACTTACAGAAAAACAAAAAGACCAGGATCATGTTGTTCCACAGAGCAGGCATTAAAATAGAGATAAGGCAGGCTTTTGGGTCTATCACCTGACACTATTTTATAGAAAGAACCTGAAGTTTAACCACTTTGTTGGATCTCATGGGCCAAGCAAAGATAATTGGAGATGATTCCTCAAATAAATTGATCCTATGCCAATAAGAGTTTGATACTGATTATGTGTCATCTCTTAGTAACTTACTGTAAATTGCAATTGGAAGATTATATGGAGCCAATGTTAAATACAAATAATATAATGCTATATGGATACATGCTCTTGTGAATACTCATGACACTACATAACTATTTTATTCAAATTTTAAAAACTTTTCAGTAATTTTAATAATAAATAAAATATGCAGCATTTTGATAACAGCTAATTATGGAGAAGCAAATAAGCAAAAGAAAAAACATTGATTACCTGTCTTTCTTTCAGCTTTAGCTCTGTATCCACAACTGCAATTGACTGTACATTATTTGTTAGGAAGCAATCATCAAACTCAATCCATTTGTAATCACCAAAAATAACATTATGCCTGTTTAGTAGCTTTAAGACACTTAGTTTGATATCTTCTTTTTTTGCAGTACTGGTTAAAATAAAAGAGAGAAAAATAATCAGCTTCGCCCATAATCAGTTACAGTTACAGCAAGGAAATGATAGAATGCCAGCTGAGACACAAAATATAATCCATCATGTTATCAGAGAAAGATGTGCAAAGCATACTTCACTGATAAATGACATTCTTCGGATTATAATACTGTCAAACAATTAAAGACAATGTTCTAACTTGGTAGAACTTTTTGAAGTTTTACTAAAAGGAACTTCAAAAAACAAAAATCTAAGTAATTATGATTTAATTACTAAATCTTACAGCACAAAGAGTCTTCTGTCAGTACACATTTACCTATTTATCAAAATAAAAAGCGGCATTACTCTCTTCTCCATCTCCCAACTTTCCAGGATGTTTATCATTTTTGTATTTTTCTTTGGCAGGTTGGTACCCAACTTTTAAAGAATGCTCAGAGAGCCCTTAAGCAAACTTCTAAATTAAAATTACCCTGGAGGCTAAAACTTTCTAATTTCCCTTACCAGATTTAAAATTTTGCTAGGCCATGGAATTATTAATTTTAAAAAATCCCAGAACAATCTGAAAAATAGTAGTTGTAGTATTTTTTTTCACAGGAGAAAAAGTTTTCTACGGTACATTTGAACAACAATATCATGACAAATACTGTCTGTTATCTCACATAGAACCCATTCCTGAAGTGTGGAGCCAGAAGGTTCATAGAATATAGCGTGAAAAAAACGGAGAAAAGTATGGTAAAAACTTAAAACAATCTTCAACTCTTATAATCTTTATCTTTGTAGAGGATGGTTTCATATGCTTAATGTACCTATTATATCCTGATTTGTCAGTATTACATCTCTAAATATGTTATAAGTAAAATGAAGGCTTACATCTTTTAGAAGTAATTATTTGTCCAGCTACAGCCATGATGGTGAACCTGTGGCACACCTGCCACAGGTGGCATACAGTGGCCTTTCTGTGGGCATGCGAGCCGTCACCAGAGTTCATCTGCACCGTGCATCGCGCATGCCTCCTACCAGCCAGCTGGTCGTTGGGTCTGTGCTGTGCATACACAGGTCACACGTGCATGCATGGGAGCGGGGTGCGTGCCCACACATGCATGTGGTGGTGGGATATGTGCATGCGTGGAGCATGTGCATGGTGCATGCACATGCAGGTGCACTTGCGCATGCAGGCGCAGGGCCAGCACACACATTGCATTTTGGGGGATTCGGGCATACACACATTTGTGCACACTTTGGGCACTAAGTCTGGAAAAGGTTAGCCATCACTGATCTACAGCATATTATTCACTTGATAAAAATGGTAGGAAAGACTTTCTGCAATAGAGAGCAAAATCTGCAATGCAAAACCAACCTGTTTGTTTTCTGATGAACTTCCACATGTATCTGCAGGGATTCATGGTCATTTTGAAGAGGCAGTTTTAAATCACCTATTGCTTCATCCATTTTATAAAAACCTAATTAGAAAATAGTTATACATCTAAAAAGGTGCAGGAATAACTTATTATATCACTCAAAGCATATCTTTTACATTTTTCTTAGCCAATTTCTGTTTTTATTGTGTTTTCATTTCTGATTTGCTTAACAGACACATTAAAGCAAAAATGGTTCTGACAACTATTTTATTAACACAACCTTGTAATTTTCCAGAATTTCCAATCTGGCCATTGGCTGAAAGAGATTTAAGTTCTGAATAATGATCTCAAAACAAATTTAAACCAAGTCTATTTGCATTTGAAATGTCCCTGGAACAACAAAAACATACTGCCTTGCAACCAAACACTGTCTTTATACCACTTAGATATAGTTGTATAGAATGCTTCTAGTCAAGCAGTTCATATTCCTTTTGCATTGCGGTGCTATGTCAGGTTTCCATATGAATGTTACTGTACATATACATACAAGTGATCCTTGACTTAAAACCACAATTGAGCCCAAACTTTATGTTGCTAAGTGAGATATTTAAGTGGATTTTGCCCCATTTTACAACCTTTCTTGCCAAAATATGTGAATCACTGTAATCGCTAAATAAATAACACTGTTGATTGATTTTGTCAAAAGGTTGCAAAAGATGATCACATGACTTTGACCCACTGCAACTATCAGAACTGAATCAGTTGCCAAATGTCTGAATTTTGATCACATCACCATGGAAATGTTGTAAATATGAACAATGTACATAAGTCACTTTTTTTCAGTGCTTTTGTAACTTCAAATAGTTACTGAATGAACCTTTGTAAATTGAAGACTACAGGTATTAGGATGAAATCATTTCTTAGATTGGTAACAAACTACTTGTGCTCCCAATTTATTCAGAAGATTTCCCTTCTTTGTCTTTTGTCATTATTAAAACATAAGAAATTATGGAAGAATCAGTAGTAGGCAAAGCCTAAATTCCCAATTCTTTCTTTTCCAGGACACATTCAACATAGGGAGCAGTTTCAGCTTCTTGTTGTCAAGCTTACTGGGCAGTTTTGAAAATCATTGATAGAAGATGTTCTTGAAAAGAAAGCTAGTTAGTTAATTTACTTATTTTACATTTCTAGATCTCCCATTAGACAAGATTTGAGCTGCAAAAACCTGGGAACCACTAAATGGCACTAAAGAGTTCATTTTAATTTTTATCTCTTTGTTCCATCTAATGATAGCTGGGAATATTGCAGTTCAACTATGTACAGCAGGAGGTAATGCATTTATTTAATGTATTTAAAGTGGTTTGGCTATTTAAGGTTGACAGTAATTTGGTTAATTACATGTGAGCCTAAAAACATTATTTTGTTTTTCATTGCAATTTTTGTTTCAGATGCCAAGAAAATCAAACAATTAATGTGTGTTTCCCTCCTTCCTTTGACCTCCTGTCCAATTCTTTGTTGTCTCCTTTGCCTATTCAGGCTACTGGTAACACTAGATTAACTACCTTCTACTTTATGTATGTCATTTTGTGACTAGCCAAGTCTTCACAGCAGCTGCTGTATGTTCCCCTGCATCCCCGAAACTCTAAATATCTTCTCAAGCTCTCCAAAGCTGCTCAAGCCTAATTTATTCAAAATGAGTCTGCAATTTTGTGGCAAATATTCAGAAACAAATTCAACTGAAGTAAATATTACTTCAGTATACATTTAGCAATCAGGCAACTGAAGAGCTTAACTCCCCCAATTTAGATAAGTGAATGTGAGGATTTTTTGCGTCTTCATTTAAGACAAAATTGCAAAACGAATACTTGACTTTTTGTATCAATTTAATTTAATTTTTTCTCCGGGCCCTCTCTTTCTGCCAAAAAGACTTTAGCTAAACCATTTTTTAAAAGCCCAATAGGCGGCTGATTTTACCCACCCACTTCCCAGTTTTCCAAGTACAAAACCTATGTATTGTACGCAGCACTATTTTCTCCAATAATCTCAGTTCACTTAACGCAAGAAAACGAAAGGTCACGTCCACAAGGCTTGGAATTACATCGGTCTGTGGGGTCCCGTTTTTCTTTCTCGGGAATCCGCTCAGCCTACTCAGAAAAAGACGGATAAAAATCTAGTTGCCTTCGCTTCCCTCTTAAATTCTGATTCTCCAAAGCCCTAAAAAAATATATGGAACAATCTTAACTGATACAATATCATTCAATTCACACGTTTCATAAGAGGCGAGGTTTTTTTTTTTTTATTTATTTAAACAACCTTGACCACGTACCGAATAGCCAAGACGTCTTCAATTGCTACCTGGAACATACGTTGGTTGATCACTTACGCCTGTACAAATTTCCCGCGCTTCTTTCTTCATTAACTAGGAACCGACTTGAATCAGAAGTGTTTCCGTGTTAGCTTCTTACGTCATTTCCTGCCATTTCCGAGTTCCCTGGATTAGAGGGAGGAGTAGCTTCCAGGTGGGCTGGGAAAAGTGAGTTTTAATAGTTAATTACAATTATAGTAATGGGGAAGAAACACAAGAAGCATAAGGCGGAATGGAGATCAACATCTGCCCCGAGTGTTACTGCTACTGGAACCGGCGGTACTGCTTACGATGGTAGGTTAAATGGGCAATCGTGGAAGAGGGAAGGGAAGTCGGGAGGGGAAAGTAAATCCACAATACGAGCATCTGGAAAAGCGTTTCGTTTTTGCGCGCCTTTGTCACTCAGGCTTCGTCCCATTTCCCCCAGGCTGTGATAGAACTTAGTGGTGGGGAGAGAATGGTAATTTTTATTTCCCAATCTACCATTATTCGGGAGGAATCCATTTCTGTAAATGTGCGGATTCTGATCAAGTAACATTTTACATATGTGATAGCAGGCGCAATTTGCTGCCTGAGCCTGTAAATGAGAAGTATATTAAAATAAAACTGCCAGTTCTGCAATTGTATATAAAACTTGAGAAAGTACTGACCTTATTGATTACTCAGAGGAACTCATGGATTGATTTTTTTTTTTTTTAAGTTGCTCTGGTTCTGAAGAGTTCATCTCTGATGTTGATTTCTTTCAGTCAGATATTGACTGATCATGTTGCATCTGAACTGAGATAAGGCAAATGTCCCTTTGCCCTCTCCTATTTCTGTAATTTATATGATTAGATCATCTCTAAATTAGATGACATTGCAACTGGAGACCATCTAATGTTGTTTCAATATTAACCAATCCTGTTACTGTGTGCACCTATCATAGGTCTTATTTGTGCAGTCACCTGTTATGTTGTATGAGGATAAAATGTATGCAGAGACACAATTTATGAAATGATAAGGATTTCAGCAGAGAGTGCTACTAGGATCTATTTTATCCCCCAAGTTCACTGTGAACTTTGGACCATTTACAAATATATTAGCTAATCCTACTCAAAAATTACTTGTAAAGAAAAAGCACCACAATTCTGCTTTGACTTAGGTGTGACAGCTCTTCAAACACTTGAAGGCAGCTATTGTATCACCACACAATTTTCTCTGTTCCAGGCTAAACTGGAACAACTGTTCTTCCTTTGAAGCTCTTATCATCTTTGTTGCTCTCTTCTGCACATATTCTAGATTATGTCCTTCCTAAAAATCAATGTCAATTGGTCGCGTTGGTGGATGATCTCTGGAGGGCTCGGGACAGGGGTTGCTCCTCTGTCCTGGTCCTATTAGACCTCTCAGCGGC
>JANHFT010006247.1:38045-59955 GCA_032467955.1 Pseudoxenodon macrops | reverse complement strand
ATTCTTGGACATGGTACCAAGTGCCCCGATGACAATGGGTATCACAGTTACATGTTTCATCCATAGCCTTGTAGTTTCAATGGCCAGGTCGCAATAAGTCGTGATTTTTTTTCTTCGACTCTGGCATCTCCTGGTACAGCTATGTCATTATTATATTGTTGTTGTTATTATTGTTATTATTATTACTTTTAATTCTTATTTGTAATGCTGAATCGTTACCATAATAAAAATATTATCATTACTAACTGGTGATAAGTCTAAATAAAATTTATGGCAAAAAACCTATTTCATGTATTCAGTTGGAGGCCTCACTATTTTAGTAGTAGTATTTTATGGATTCTCTCCCCCAATATTTTTAATCTAGTACCATCTTTATTCTACTATTTTAGAAAAGCCTGCTGTTAATTTTTCTGATGCTGTCTGTACAGCATCTGTAAAAGTGGATACTACATTTTTGAGGATAATTAAATATATATGTGTGTGTGTGTGTGTGTGTGACAGAGAGAGATCTGAATTTAAGACCCTTTCCACTGACAACATCAACCACAACAACAAAATGCCTAATCAATGTATAATACCAGATCCCCAGCATATTAGGGACAATTGTTGTATTTTCAAAGTAAATAACTAGCAAGAAAGAGAGAAAATACATGTTTTATTTCTAGGTAGTTAGTTTACTTTATTGATTAGCCCATGAGCCATATCAAAGTGCAGAGTTCCAAACACTAACATTTTATTACTAAAATAAGGTAAAAACAATTTAAAATGGAATTGGAATAAAATAAAACTTAAATGAAATTGGAATAAAATACAATAATTTAATATATGGATAAATAAAGTATGATAAAATATTTCAGTGTCACCCCTACAACGTACCCCAATCAGTCCCATATATGCTGATCTCAACCGAACCATTTTGTTAAAGTGCTGTGTTTTATTAAATGTCGTTTTCAAATTCTGGCCATATATAAGGTAAGTTGTTTTGATATGGGGTTCCCAATGGATCATTCATTTAGTATATAGACCAAGGTACCTGTCTCTCACTCTCTTATACAAGCAACAATCAAACAGTATGCAAGCCAGGTTTTCTACCTCTGCTGCTCCGCAAATGCAGAGACGTCCATTATAGGGTTTAGAATGGAATCTCCCATATCTGACCATTGTGTCAAGGTGTTCAAATCTCGCTCACATAAATATCTCCCTAAGATGTTTTGGCAGTTGTAACTTTAAATAGCAGTCTATTTGAAACATACTCTTTATTTGCTCAGACAATTCAAGTTACCAACTTTACCAAGGATAGCTATATCATTTTGCGCTTCTATATCCTTGATTCTTTGGGCAGCTCTTTTTTTAGCTTGTTCCTCTGTTACACAAGAGACAGGAAGGCCACAGCTACTTACAAAATGTATCATTTTAGTAATCCAAAAGATTTTTGATTGTGATTTTATCTGTTCTAGTAAGCATAACTTGGGGAGTCTATCAGTCTACATTTCATTGATTTTGTGTTAGTAGTTATATGCTCTGATTTTGGATAGTGCATGAATTGTATAAATTCCCAATTCAGCGCTAACTGCTGCAGCAGATGTTCTTAGATCTACACCCAAAATATATCTCAAGTGCTGGAACTGTGTTTGTTCTAATACTGTGGTTGAGTATAGACCAGAGATGGGGTCCTACTGGTTCGGACCAGTTCTATGGAGCCTTTAGTAACTTGGCGGTCTGGTTCGCTAGAACCAGCAGTGACCCAGGCCTGCCACGTCACTGAGCTGGTTCTCTTGACGGTGCCATAGGGGCCGCCATCTTGTTTTTTGCTTCTGCGCATGCGCAGCTTTTTTTTAGTACTGCACATGAGCCAGTGCAAAGTGCGCGCACAGCGCATCCCTGAGCAAACCGGCAGTAGCAGGATTCGGAACCCACCTCTGGTATAGACCCCAAATGTCTACGCCCCAAGAGCATAGGGGTAACCTTAGCTTTATATACTATAATTAACGGGGTATTTCTAAGTAAGCATAAATGTTTATATTTTTCTCATTGTTCTAAATTATTATGGCATTTTGGAAATAAATGATACTTATGTTAATAGTGTATTGGAATTTGCATATATTCACAATTTAAAAGTCTTCTATAAAAGCATGATGGCTAGATGATTGGCAATATTCTAGGAGTTTAATGGAATATGAATACAAGTTTCCCCATATTCTTTGAGGATTTTATTTCCAAATTCTTGTATTAACTAATTTTTACCATTTAATTCTTTTTTAAAAGAAAACTGAAGACTGATTTTCTTTTAAGTATAGCATATCAAAATATAATTGGACCTCATGCACAGAAGATATGTGTAGCTAGCTTTACATTCCTTTAATTTAAATGACAAATGTATGTTTTTATCCCCAGGAATAGTATTTGTTCACATATGGCTGTTGCTTTCCATATGAATATTTATCAGTATATCCCACTGAAAACTCCTGGATATGCAAACAAGCAACTGGGCTCAAAGCCTGCCAATGTATCCTTCTCTGCCCTACATATACCTTCAATACTATATTAGAAAGTTTTGTACCAAACATTGTTTCCCAAACTTTGTCCATTTCTTTTTAGTCTGATAAAATAAGTTACTAAGGCTCCATATTTGTGTTCTGTTAGATTGGAAAATATATGTAGTTCCAATTTACTTTGGAAATGAAATATTTTATTTGCTGGACCCTGAAATAATTAAACATTTGCACTTTTGTAACTTACAAAATATTTAGGTTTTGAGACCTTGATAGAAGAATAAGGTACTACAACTTATTAAACAAAAAGTATTCATTCATTAGAAATGTTAGTTTTCTTTTTGATAATATACTAATAAATTTAAACTATTGGAACTTCCAACTTTTTAAGACAATGACTTTCATTAGAGTGTTCCAGATAAACAAGATAAAGAGAACCCAATTAAACAAATAAGTCAGAAGTATTATATTTATTCATTTATTTACGAGAAAACAGTCTGAACTTTAAGTACCACTGAACACTGAGGACAAAGTGAATTCATATCAATTCTTTCAGAAGATTTAGAAATTTTCAGGCATAGAATATTTTGTCATATACTGTATGCCACATATATTTTGAGATGAGAAATGCAAAACTAGAACATGCATGTTAGCATTTATCTTTTGACTGCTGTCATTCTGAATAACAATCCTGTTGTGACAAAGAATAGAATGGGATGATCTCACCTGAGATGGCATTATGAAAAACATATCTGTTAAGTGGGAGATGCGGTATTTCTTATAGAAAGGAATATGGTTTCCATGAATGAAAATTCAATATTCCCTGGGGGTTCAGAATTAAATGCAGACTGTAATAATTACTCTAATTATGTCTGTTGTGATTCTACCTTTCAGTCTACATGAAACAAACATATAACAATTAGTTACACTTTCATTTAATTAATGAGCTTTAGGAGAGCCAGCTATTATTTCAGTTGCATTCTAATTCATTTAGAATAGGCCAAAGATAATATTGTTTGTTTTAATTTGACAATAAACATGTCATGGGCATTAGGCAACACCATATTTATTCGTCCCGTCCCCCCCAAAGGCTAAAGTTCTCTTTATTCATAGAATAAGAAACACAAGATCAGCAGCAAGTGTTTGTTTTCCTAGTTTTTCTGGACTCTGAGCCTGAGGCTCTTTTTCCTGGACTTCAGACTTTGATTTCTTTAAGTCTTTCACATACTTAGATGGCTTCTGGAATCAAATGGCAAAAGGATTCCACATTATGTCTATTTGGAAATATATTGTATATTAAATCAGACCATTGGTCCATCTATAGTTAATATTCTACCAAGAGTTCCCCAGATTATATCAGCTACATCTCAAATTAACCTGGTCCTTTTCCATGCCAGTAATGTGTCACAAAAGCCCACCATATGAATGAGGTCATCATGAGAATTTCAAAACTTGAGATAGTCCATAGTCACAACCTTAAACAGAACCTCCCAAATGCAGTAGTTGTTTTGATATATATGCATGGAAGGCACAGGTCCATATCTTTATTCATTCATGAAGCACACTATCTCAGACTAACCTATTTAATAAAACACAGGATATGCATCTTCTATGTACTTGGGGATTCTCTGGCAACTGATGTTCATTATTTCTGCTCAGAAAAAAGTGAGGAAGCTTTGTTCTCCATATTTCTATTCCACAACACTGCTGGCATTCTTCCACTGAATGATAACCTTTTGACTTTTGGCAAGGACAACAGCCTTATTCCTTCAGTGGCTGCTAAAATATTAATGCAACGGATTTTTAATTTGAGCAAAATGTTTCCAACATATGGTAGTTAAAAGTAGTTTTTTTCAAAATTACAATAGATCTAGGAAGAAGTGGAGAAAGAAGAAAGAAAATATTTAAGATATAAAATATTTATTCATTGCTTTTCTTTTACATGAAATACAGTGGTGCTATTACGGTACAATCAATCCAATCATATTTGAATCTAGCATGTTATCCAGTCTCTAATGTACCTACATGCATTTTACTGTATAGTTTGCCATTGCCATTTAAAAATCAGATTTTTCTCTAGAAAGGTTTCTTAGTATGTTTTCCATCCCAAGACAAAAGGTCACCATGTTTCAAGCACTATTCTTGCTTATACTGAGAATTAAAACTGCAGGATGATACTAGTTTTTATTTATAAGGCACAGCTATAGCAATTTTGTCAACAGAGTCACAAAGGAGTTTTAAGAAAGGGGGTGGTTTCAGAGGCAGCTGTTATTCTCCACAAGGTTCTTGTGAGTCCCTTCAAAAAGATGTGCAAAATAGATCCATCTGCAATGTTGAGATCTGGACAAATGCTGATGTTCTAAATAGAAAATATGGACAATTCCATATAAATAGTAGGTTAAGCAAATGGGAAACACATGGATATTCCTGGGTATCCTTGTCTGAGTAATTGCATTTACTTACATGTAACAAACTGGCAAGTTGACTAGAAATATAGGGAGTGTTGAAAATCAAGCACTTGCATTATAAAAGCAGTTAGGTTTTGCTGCTTCTGAACTATGAACTTTTGGTAGAACATCAACACTGAATACAGTACCAGAAGACCATTTCTCATTCTTGTTTCTGTTTTTGTGCCTTCAACCCAGTCTCATTCTGATCCTAATATATAAAATGTAACAGAAGAATCTTGTAATTTCATTTCATTTTTCTCATTTTCTTATTAGTAAACATCCTGTCCTTATTTTGTGTAACTTATAGGACTAGCAGCTGAAACTGAGCTGTATATTATGAGGCAGCAACCAAAATAAATTCAGTATGAAAGGGACATTTTATTGGGGAAAGTTATACTTTCTTTCTTTCCATCCATTCATTTCTTTTTAACAGTTTAAAACTGGGATATATAACCTTTTTGAATGCTGTCATCATGTTCTGAAAAGTCTCAGAAAATGGGTATCATGAGAGTTGTCCATTCAACAATTCAATTAGCAACACAGCCAATAAAACAATACCCAGGCATTTCTGAAAAGGCATCCTTATAAAGTTCCTTTCTCTGACACTCATTCCTAATCCTCGTTATTGATAAGAGCTGATCATGTGGGCTGCAGCCTCCCTACAGTTTTTCTTTTTTCTAAAACTACATATATACCAAATACAGTCACTCAAAAAAAATTAAAAATTAAGTTAAACAATTAACTTAAAGCATTTTAAAATTAATGTGATAAAGCTTATTAAAGTAATGGAATGGATGGTAGCCTGAAGATGCTCGCTTCCGACTCGGAAGGTTGAGAGTTCAATCCTGGGTAGCAGCAGATGTTCCTCTCCTATGCCACAAAGAAAAATATCTGCTGTGGACTCCATGTGGTGTCAGGAAGGGCATCTGGTTTGTAAATGCTCAGTGCCATCCAATCACCCTGATTTTATCCCAAATTAAGGGATTACAGGGTCATAAAAAGGAGAGAAAAAAGGAGAATATTACAGTAATAATAAATCGAAAACCTGATTAAATTCCTGATTTAGTTGGTATACAGGTAATTTTGTTAGTGGACCTAGGCATGCTTAACTGCAAAAAAATTGAAGAAAAATTATATGGAATTAACTAGGCTAACTTTTCCACTTGTATCCATATTTTGTTATATCTAAATTGTGCTGCTAGTAAAATTGGTAAAACTGGCAAGCACATAAAACATGCGTTATAATCTCAAATTATGGAACTCTCTTCCATAACTCTCTCTAACCTACACTTGAGTTTGTTTATACGTGCCTATTAATCCTGGGAATAAGGCACTTTGCATTCATTGGGATTTACTTCTAAATCAATATGGACAATGAGGCAAAAGGACTGCAAAAATGATACCTTCACTGCAGCATTTTCTTTAAAATGTAAAAGGATTGTGTGAACAGCTGTGAACACTGTGCCACTGAAGAGCCTCAGTGGTTAGAGTGCAGTACTGCAGGCTACTTCTGCTGCCTGCCTGCAGTTTGGCAGTTCAAATCCCACCAGACCCAAGGTTGACTCAGCCTTCCATCCTTCCAAGGTCGGTAAAATGAGGACCCAAATTGTTGGGGGCAATATACTGACTCTGTAAACCGCTTAGAGAGGGCTGTAAAGCACTGTAAACCGGTATATAAGTTTAAGTGCTATTTCTATAATAATTTCACTCCTATATACTGTCTGATTTCTTTAGAAATATTACTTTGGAAGGCATGGTCCCCCCAAAATAGATGCAAAATACACTGAATAAATAACAGTAAGTCCTTTGTAAAAATCTTAGAAAACTACCGAGTTGCAAATATTATTTTTTTAAATAGTGCTACTTATATCTATACAACTGGATTTGTCTGAGGGTTTCTGCCCTGGGTACACAGTTGAACTGGAAGACCTCTGAGGTCTCTTCCAACACAATTCTATGAACTAAAAAAAAAAAATCTTATATCCAAGTCTCAAATTAATTTCCAGTATAGGTAGTCTTTGGCTTATGACCAAAATTTGAGTCCAAATTTCTATGTGCTTAGAGCTCGGAACATTGTTAGAGGCCCCCCACATCCACTTTACGATCTGTTTCTGTTGCTCGCCTCTGGGAGGTTTCAAAGTATCTATAGTAGGACTACCAGATTCTGTAACAGCTTTGTTTCCTATGCCATCCGTCTGGTAAACTCGCAAGATTCATTTTTCTTGCCATGTACATGTATACATCCAAACTAGACTGTGTTGTTTCTCTGTGTCATATAATATATGGGAATATGCATAATTTTGTATTTATTTATTTTGTCATGTTTATGTATTAGAGGTGGTGACCCTTTGAGAGATATATGCAACAAAAGTTCATTGTAATGTATGCTGATTAGTGTACATTTAAAGTGACAATAAAGTTATTCTAAGATCTATGTTTGAACAAAAAAAAAATATTTTAGATAATGATGCATTACTATTTGACCCTTTGGAAGTGATGCAATGGTTATAAGCTTGGCACTGGATGCTGTTGAACTAGTTTCATTGTGATTATTATGTCAACTTTAGATCATTGAAATGACTACAACTGAAGCTAAATTACTGTATAGAAACTATATTTCTTTAAAAAATGCTACCTCATATTTTAGAAATGGAAATGAGTTTCTACTTATTTGTTAATTGCCACTGAAATGTATTAAATCACACCAATATCATGCTGATCATTGGGCCTATAAAAAGCATCTGAAATTCCAGATTCCTTCATTCATAAAATACATGTTATACTCCAATACACTCCAGAAGAGAACTATGAGCCACAAAAGCCTTATGTTTTAAAGAAGTTAAATGTCTTGAAGATGCCACAACACTATTTGTTCATTCTGAAATGGTCCTTCTTGCATACATGTAGTTTAAACATGGATTTCCCCCCCTCTTCTTCCATTTAATGTAAATCTCTATTTGGATTAAAATACAATTGAGCTAAGTCAAATAATCATCTAAGGTAAAGATGACTTTAAGGCAAGTTCAACCCCTCTTACTAATTCTTGGGTATATCCAGGAGTTTTTTTTTAGCAATAATATATAATTGTCTCCAGATTGTCTTCTAGGAGTTTTCTCAATTTCTCAGCCTAGCTTATACGGTAGATTTAATATTTACTAATAATATTCCATTATAGTGCTACCCAGATCCAACCTTGATGTCTTCTCCAGCTTAGCCATCAGTTAAGTGCTGCCACCTAGCTGGAGAAACATAGGTCCCTCCTTAATTATTATTATTTTTTCATAAATCCAATTTAAATCAAAATATATGCTGGTTAATATTGAGGCTGGTGACCTTCAGGAGCCAATTCAAAGGAGTTGTTCCCCCCAGTGACATAATGTTCATTAGTTTCTATCAAGATTTACAATGCTGAATCTTTAAAAAATATATGGATAAAATTCCTTGCTTCAAAATTATTTCCTCATTATATCAAATTTATAAAGCAAAATTAGAAGAGTCCATTTAAGAAATTCTAATTTTTAACATTCATATGAAATAGCAAATGGAATATACCATAAACATTCAATAAATTATTTTTTTTCCTGAATGTTTTTACACAGGGATCAACATAATGAAATTTAAGTATTAAGTGCTGTATTATCTAAGGTAGTGCCCCCTCCTAAGTATGGATAGTAAAATAGCGGGATGCGGGAGAGGGAACATTATCCTATACAGGATATTAAAATTCCCCCCATTAGATCCAAGCAAAATAGCTCCTTAGGACTCTTTGATTTTCTGCGGAGGGGGGAGGAGGTATATAAATAAAATCTTCTATATTCATAACAAAAATTGCAGATTATCTGCTTTAAGAGGGATAACTACTAAGAGAGAGAGAGCAATCTTCAAATACGTGCAGAGCCACAACAGTTAAATCTCAAAGCCACAGAGAAATTGGATGGAGGTTGTGAGCAAAAAGTGTGGTTCCAGAGTATAATCCTAGCAATACACTATGTTCTTTGCAAAAGGTTGTGAGGCCTTGGCCTAATAAGCATAATCTCATTACACTGCAAATAAAAGTTTCCTATTTATCTCCAGATTTCAAATGAATCTAATAAGGCTTATGATACAGTCACCCAATACCCTAATCATATTTCAGCCTATCTAAAAGCAATCAGTAATTGTGTTATAGCAGAACGTGCTGACAATACCTCTGACACAGAAAGGAGAATGAGAGCCCAGCTGTACTAATTAAATTAAATGCTAGGCTGATGGAATACATTTGCTGAAGCTTGGAGAGTATGGGTGCAGAATTAATAAGCATTAAAGCTTAGAGCAGGAGATGATATCATAATGGATGCAAGGTTTTGATGTGGAGAGCCTCATTCAGATTCAATGTACCATAATGTACGGATGTGACAGCTGCTTAGAGAGGTGCAGAACCTTGAACAAAGTGCACAGGAACTTTCCTTCTCTTCTTTTCATTTTGTCATTTTATTTCCCAGTTAGGAACTGTATATTTTTAACTGCATGCCTACAGCTTCAGAAACTCCTAAATCAGGATAGTAGGAACCACTGTAATTGGTAACAGCCTTATTTATTAACACGGATTGCTTCCCCCACCTTTTTGACTTACATTTTAAATGCACTGATTGTACATGGCAATACTGTTGCACTCTTTTTCTTATTGCCAGTATGGATTATTAGAAACATCACGTTCATGTCACCTTTTTCAACTGCATGAGGCATCCTTATCATGATTATGATTTTAGTCCTATGCACATTTTTGTGGGAAACAAATCCCATTTACTCAGATTTATTCTTGATGGGCTCATTTAAGATAAATGTGCTTCCACACAAGAACTCTATTTCAGCAACCCAAGATTCCACAAGTTTCCCTAGGTGTTCTGCATCTGAACCAATTCACTTCTAGCTCAGGTGCCTTGCTAACTTACCTCCCCCACCATTTCTGAAGTGGTTTTGTTGCTGTCCTGCACAATAGCACTTTGTTTTTTCTTCACTGTAAGTACAGGTATGGGAAGATAAACAAGAAGGGCAAGCACTGAAGCACTAGCTTTGCTCCCTTTTTTGGCATTGCTTCTCTGGTTAGGGAGGAGATGAAGTTCTTCAGCAGCAAATTGTAAGGACACCCATGTGATAATGTGAATGTCAGTGAAGCAGGGGTGAAATTCAAAAAAATTCCCTACTGGTTCTGTGGGAGTAGCTTGGTGGGCATGGCAGGGGAAGGATACTGCAAAATCTCCATTCCCTCCCCACTCCTAGGGGAAGGATACTGCAAAACCTCATTCCCATTCCACTCTGGGGCTAGCCAGAGATGGTATTTGCTGGTTCTCCAAACCACTCAAAATTTCTGTTACTGGTTCTCCAGAACCTGCTGAATTTCACCCCTGCAATGAATGACTGGGGACCTAAAGCTGTGACTAAGAGGAAATCCCCTGGGTCTACACTACTTAAAGGGCATTCTGCTCTATCTCCTTCATGTTTTCCTAAAAATAGTTCCAGCAAACTTAATGAGACTTATTATCATGTACATACAATGCTAAACAACTTCATTCAAAGAGTATTTATCGAGAAATCCAAGCAAATTAAATAAGACTGATTCCAAAATAAATACTGTATAGTACTGATGAAATTATTTGCTTTTTTAAAAACAATGATGAGACTTAAAGTCACATCTGACTCTTGGAAGTAAGATGTGACTTTATGCAAAACATCCTCTTAGCATATCCCTGCTCTATAATTTGGGACTAAAAATATTGTCCTAACTGAATTGTTGTCAAGAATTACGGTGAGGTTGGCAGGGCACTGAAAGTCATTTCAGTATTAGCATTTATGTTAATACTTAGCATAAATGCTAAGTATTAAACTAAACTAATATATATGATAGAAGACATATCACATAAAAGAAACAGAATATCTTGCAGAAAAATGTACTTTATTCTTAACTATGCTTCAGATACCCTGCTGGTCAGTGTAGGTGTTTAATTATATGCTCATCATTCCTACAGGAATTAAGCATTTCAAACTTAGATCCAACTTTGAGATAGACTATAGAAGGAAAATATATTTAAAAATCTTCATTATCAAGTTCATAAAACACTGAATAGTGCAGGCAAACTGTTAAAAATTTGATAGTATATTCAACTGTTAGAAAAGTACACATAATTACAAATTTAAAACAACAGCAAATTATCCTGCTAATTATTTTATTTTTGAGAAAAATGAGAAACAAAAAGTAAAAAACATATTTTAAAAAACCATAGTTTTGTATGTATAAATCTACAATGTTCTTTTAAGATAACTATGATGCAGCCCTAACTGACTTTCCCAAATGTTAATTTTATTGTGAAGGGAATCTTGACATTTTAATGTTGCTTATTTTAAGAGCTTTTAAAACAAAGTATATGTGAATCTTCCTCCTTTTCATATTTCCATTTCATATTCAAACTTTAAACAAATTAAATAGGCAATGACATGCTTCCCAACTGACCAGCTCAGCACATGCCAACACTGTGCAATTTCTTGCCCATAAATGAGCAGCTCTATCTCTTAAGCTGCAGCATCAAAGTGGCTGTGCCAGCTAAGCCAGGAAGGCCAGCCAGGGTTCATTATCGTGAGAAATTTGACAGGATATTAAATTTACTAATCCTGAACTTTCTGGACTGACCCTTACCTCATGCATAACCGATACTAACATTGCCTGGCTTGTTACAAAGCATATTCTCTCTTTATTTGTTCTTTGAATGGGTATCTTTTCTTTTTTCCTTTCTCTTAGCCATTTTCCCTCTCAGTCATTAATTTCTATTTCTTTGACCGGAAATTTTGCAAGAATTTTTAATTGTGCTTTTTTTCATAGCACAGTTTTAGTCTACATATTAACACACACACTAATATAAAGTGCTGAAGACATATTATTTATGTATCCTCCTTTCCCCACCCCTCTTAATTCATACCTGGAAAGATATGTATTAATGCACTACATTTGCTAGCCAATTCCATGTTTGCATTCTATCCTATGCTTGCATTCAAAACACTGTTACAAGTGTGACACACATATGAATTATATGCTTAAAACAATTTGATAGGAACTCCGTCCCAATTTCACTATGTGGGATAGTGATGCCATATTTGGGAGAAACTTGTTAGTTGGCAACACTATTAAAGATCCACTATTAAAACCAAATAAGGTGAAAGCCACTAAGGACTAATTTTGAACTGCCCTCTCTACAGGGGTTCTAGAAATGTGTTTCCATGTTAAAGAATTTAAGTTCAAACCAATTTAGAGGAAAAGATCAAACATTCAATTTCCTTGGTGTTCCTCTTCTCCAAAGTATATCCTTTTGTAGTATCTATTAATGATTGAGAAATGGAAAAAAAAAACATAAGCCATTGGGACTTCTTAACATTGCCAGGTGATGTTTAGTAGATCTAAACAGTAGAGCCTTTTAATGTGAGTAAGACTGCAACAGTGAGTCCAGGGAACTAATATGGCTGCCTTTAAAACCTTTAAATGAGTATCTATCTATCAGTACTCTTCACCACAGTCTGATAAATTTATTACCTTAAACCCAGTCTCTCTCTCTCTTTTTTGAACTCTTGACAATCAGGTTATTTTCTTGTCACAGCATAAAATATGCATAGAATCAGGATAGATAAGTCTGAATTATTTTCAGTAGAAAATTGATACTTTCCATGGCCCAGGGACCATATGAAATCATAATAGATAAGAGAAGAGAATCTCTGAACATGTCCAGAGTTTCTTACGCAAGAGATGGCAGAGATATCATTCATGTTAGAAAACCCATTGCTGGGGAGTGGGGGAGGGATTTAAAAGAAGAAGAAGAAAAAAAGCCTACCATTCCCAAATCATATTGTTTAATCAGTAGTTTCACTTTTTAATGGTTATTTTAAAGGCACAATCATCCGGATGCCCTAATCGGAAACAAGAAAGGGGGGGGGAAAGTTGCACTTTACATATTATAGGGAAAGGATCATTATTCCGACTGCCACGCAGGATCGCAGGAGCAGTTCTTCCAGCTCGTCTTCCCATTACGAGGTTTGCCGTTAAGCTTCCTTTCACCGAGCAAAGGGGAACGATTAGCCACCCACCGTCTTCCCCGCGAAGCTTTCCAGACCGCCCCCACCTCGCCCGCGCAGCCTCCCAATTTCCATTGTGTGTATGCGCCGCTTTAAATAATTCACCCTCAAAAACTGATAGTCAGCTCCGCCACCCCCTTAACCGAGGGAAGGGGGAAATATATATATATATATCCTGAAAACCCGGGGCCAATTAAGTTGCTGAAAACAACAGATTCCCTCTGGTACGATCTAGAGAAAGCTGACCATTAAATCACGATTTAACATCCCCCCAGGCAGCGGCGGTTGCTGACAACCTCTAAAGCTTGTAATCTCATTTAACCCCCGTCCTGTCACGAGCGGGCCCAACCCTTCCAGCACAATGCGGGCCGAATGAGACTCGACAGGGCAAGCGAAGGCATTAAAAAAACTCCTTTGGTTGAAAAGTCACGCCACAGTGGGCAATCCTGACCTTCGCCTTCGCCTCAGCCCCGCTCTATTCTCCACGGATCTCAAGAAACATTTTAGCTGGGGAACCCAGAGCGAGCGGGCGTCTCTGAGAGAAAAGAAAAGAGTTATTAGTCGAAAAGAGTTGAAATTCCCCCGAGGCAAAATTACACACGTATGTGCGCGGCGCGCGTGCGTGGGGCGGGCGAGGACAGAGGACGAATACCCGCATATTACAGCAGGGCTGCTTCCCCAACTCCCCCACCGCCCCCCTCCCGGCCTCCTTTCGTAAGGAAAGGGGACTCCCGCCTGGGGGCTTCTTCCTACTGCTTTGGTTCAGCCCTTGTCGCGCGGCCGCGGCAATCGCTGTGGGAGCCCTAAATGGTTGCGTCCTTTCGCTCGCTTTTCGTTTCCTGGCCTCTCCAAGGAGATGGCTGCCATTCCTCGCCACGCTTCTTCAAAATCTTCCAGGGGAGACTGGTTTTGTTTCTCCCTCCACCACCACCCCCGCTTCCCTCGTTGTTGGATTCAGTTGCCCGGAGGAACCCAACCGCTCTCCCCACCAAGGCAAATAACTCCCCCCTCCCTCCCCAACCAGTTCGGCCTTCCTTCCACGCGCTTCACTTCGAAAGGAAAGGAGAAGAGGGTTAGCGGCTCTCCTCGGTTTTGGCGCGGTTTTAGGAGTGGGCCCCCTCAGGAATACTTCTCGCTCCCCGCATGCGAATCGCGCTTCCTCCAGTCGAGCACACGCAGCCCGCGCTAACAAGGCCGGTCCCTTCTGCTTTCGTTCGGCCGACCCGTCCCATTTTTGCCCCACCACAACCTTCGATTTCTACAAACTCAAGCATCGCCCTTGACAAAAAGGCCGCTTTCCCTCCTCCAACTGCCCACAACCGCGGCTCTTCCTTGCTCAAACGCGCACGGCTTGAATCCAAGCCCAATCTCCACAAACGATTGAGGGGTGGGGGTGGGGGTAGTTAAAATTCCGACGCGCTACGTTTCTTTGCCGCCCGGTTGATTTTGATGCCAGGGCTCCAGCTCCAGGGTCAGCCTGTACGAAAAGCCTCGAAAGACGAGTAACTCGCCCTCTTTTCCGCATCTCCCACTTTTTGCATGCTGGCAACCTTGACGTTAATATATAAACGGGGCTCGGGAAGAGCCAAGGCGTTTAGCCAATGACCTTTTCTGGAAATGCAAAAGTAGAAAACGAACCGCACGAACATCGGCTGAATTTTCTGTTAAGCAGGAGCGTCCGCAACTTAAAGCAAGCGCCGCTTTGTACCAGATAAACGCGGCGTTTGGATTCTCACGTTAAAAGAAGAAACTTTCTTCTTCTTCTTCAGAATTTCTAGCGGGCTGGAAGCTCGGGAAGGGCGAGAGCGAGGGAGGCGGCAAAGGAAGGCCTGGAGACGGGGAGATCAAAAGCAAAACTCGAGCTCATTACCTGCACACCGCGCAGCTTCTCGGGACTCCAGATGCGAGACCTCTCGATTTTGAAGATAAAACACATATTTTTCAAGTATTCCTTTTTAATTTTGCCCAAAAGAGAAAAAAAAAAAAGCTTTAATGTCAGTTGATCAACATCTTTTTCCTGAGCTTAAAAAACAAAAATAAAAAACACACACATAGTAAATGTTTAGTGCAACTTCTCCAGTGCCATAACTTCCCCAGCCTGCCCAAGCCTCTTTAGCAATGGAGTGGTTTATTTAATTTGCCAGTATAATAGAAGCTGCTGAATGAGAGACAGAGAATGCAGTGTGGTAAAAAAAGAAACAAAGGCTAAAAGTACCACTATTTTGATTCCCTTTTAAAAATTACTTCCAAAGTGTGGTATCTATTGTGAAGAATAATGCTGAACAAAGCACAGTGTCTTGGCAATATTCACAGGGCTCATTCATACAGCCGATTCTGTCCCTACATTCAGAGGTAGAATACACTTATAAATGATGCATTGGAAGGACTATGGTTTCCATTGTGTTCCCAGTGTAAACAAAAAGACAGACAGAAGCTGAGTGGCATATGGGCAACGAGGCTGCAGTTTATTCAGTCATTCCAAAAGTATTGTGAAGGTAAAATGTAATGCTTCCCTCCCAGCTCCAAAAATGGGGAAAATCGGTCTCCTAAATAAAAGTTTGCTTAATTTATTTATTATTGTCAAGTTACATAAAATCTGTACACACATACAATTTAGAGCAACAATCCATGGGTGGATCTTTCAAAAAGGTGGATGAATTGAAAATTACAACAGCTTTATCCTACAAGAGGAAGGGTCTCAAGAGATTGATTGTTAGTGCTCTGTAATGACTGGGTCTCACAGGAATAGGTTTCTGGGAACCAACAGGCATTTGAATCCTTGTTTTATTCTAGAGCAGTGTTCTTGGTAACTTTAACTCCCAGAAATCCCCACACAGCTGTACTGTCCTAAATACTTTTCATAGTATTTAGCATAGTATTCCACCCTGGAATTTTTGTTGGAAGATAGACCTGCAGTTGGATCAAACACAGATAATTGTCCCCACCTTAATCAAATGCTCAGTCATCATAGGTACCAGTATTTTGCTGGAAGCAGCTTCTCATATTTGATCCCAGAAACAAAGTGTTTATTCTTGATTGCGTCTGTGATGGAATCAAATTACATCTTTTTGGTGCCTTTTTTCTAGGTGAAACTTGTGTTCCTTACTTTAAAAAATGCTCAAATTTCAAATAATTAAATAATGCAATCCTAAATGTAAACAAAACATGTATTTTCTAAAGAACCCCCCCCCCCAATACCTGTTTATGCATATAAATTTTGGGGGTTGGAATTACGAAGTCCGATTTTTCTCCACTGGCATTTAAAATATAGATTGTTTAAACATTGAATCCTTGTTTATAAATAGTCTAATGGGTTGAAAATTTGACACCCAATCATCACACTATAAATCTTTTAGAATCAAACATTTGTACCTTAGTCAAGTGACTTTCAAGAAGATACAGTTGTAAAACTACTGTGTTTCCCTGAAAATAAGACCAGGTCTTTCTTTTGTCTTATTTTTTTTTCTATGTATGGGAGGCCCACTTCTTCTTCCTCGTGATGGGGCAGGAGGTTGTGCAATGCACCAGTGCCATTGTGAGGTGGGAAGATGGAGCTGCCCCACGCGGCCTGCACTGGCTTACCTCAGGGCCCACACAGCCAGGCCATCCATGCTGACACCTGCTTCACCTCGTAGCTGTGGCACCAACACACTGCTCAGCATTCTGCTCCGTTGTGGCTGCAAGCAAGCAGAAGAAGTGGACCAGTAGCCACGTGGACTCCTATTGCACATGGTTACTGATGCGTGGATGGCATGGCTATGGGGCCTTGAGGTAGATCAGTGTGGAGCACGTGGGGCAGCTCCACCCCCCTCGCCTTGCGGACATGGCACGCAGGCTCCTAAGGGCTTATATTAGGTGCACACACAAAAACATACTAGGGCTTATTTTTGGGATAGGTCTTATTTTCAGAGAAACGGGTGATTGTGTTGCTAGAGGAAAACAGTGAATTGCACATTCTTCTCCTCAAAAGGAAATTCTACTGGTTTAATAACAGTTGACATCCAGGTGATGGGATAAACATATAGTCAGTCCTCTATATGTAGCAAACACTGAATGATTTACTATACTGGCATGTGGTTTTCAGCCTGCCAATTGCAAACTTTTCTTCCATATGTGGGTTGCTTTAAACAATAAATACAAGTAGATAGACCTGTAGATACACACAAATATTGCTACCACAACAGCTGTAACAATCTAATGACATCTCTTTGTTGCCATCTAGTGGCCAGCTGGATTTTTGTAGACTGGATATGATTAAAGGTAGCAGAAAAATGTGAAACAGGAACACCAACCAATGAGATTTTCTCCACTTGAGACCTGCTGAAATGGTACATTCCATTCATATTAGTATCAATAGAGTTTGCCTATAAGTACTCCCCTAAAGATACCGAATCCCTCCTAATTAGCCTGAGAAATGTATGACAATTAATAATGGGACTTGGATGATAAAGGAAATGGGATACAAAGTAGCAATGGGTATGAATGTAACCCCAAATATCTAATAGTCATTCAAGGTTGTGATTGAAACTACTGGAGCTTGCAAGTGAATGCAGGGACATTAAGCCATCAGGGCCAGATACTTTGAGAAAAGCTTTTCATATGTACAGCACTTATAATTTCACATCATAGAGAACTGATCTTGCCTTTTACTATTAATGAATGATATCCAAGTGCTCCATTATTTGTTGCATTCTCTGCATTAGTCAAGGCTTAAAACTCACATTTATTCTGTTTGTCAAAAGAATTGAGAATGACTGTATATAAAAGTGTGCTTCTGTCCACTTTCTTATATGGAAGTGAGAGTTTGGTATGTCAGGAGAAAGATTACTTAAGAAGTGTATGTGTGGTAAAACAAGAATCAAGAATGGTGATGGGTGATGAATGAATATGAATGCAAAAATAAGTGACTCATGCAAAAAAAATTGTTGAGATGGCTTAGGAAAGTCCAAATTAAGAACAAATATATGAAGAAAAAAGAAACAAAAAAAATGGATTTAAGGAAAGGAAAACCAAGAAGGTGATTAGATGGAATTGATGAATTTCTGAAAAAGACAGAAATGACAAGTTTAATGGTCATTTCTAAAGAGCATAAGATATAAATTAATGTATGGATGTGATGGAAGCAAGAATGACTTTCAAGGATATAAAATTATATGAGGCATAGTGAATAGTATTGGGATAAATTAGGTTTCATTTTCTTTTTATCCAGTTAGAAACTTGATCCTCAATTTATTATTATTATTTCTTTTATTCATTAAACATGAAACTCAGTCAACTGAACATTTAAAGATGTGTCACACATACCATTAACTGGTGCTAATGGTTGATACAGGTTGCTGCCAGCATCCTAGGTATCAAGCAAGTATCTTCTTAAAATATATAATGTTCCAAGTAGCTCAATCTTTTGCAGTTCCGCTGGTGTTATTGCAGTAACCTGCAATTTCTTAATATGTTTTGTAAAATTCTTGGACATGGTGCCAAGTGCCCTAATGACAATTGGTATCATGGTGTTTCATCCATAGCCTTGTAGTTTCGATGGCCAGATCGCAATATTTTGTGATTTTTTTCTAGTTCTTTTTTTCCGACTCTGGCATCTCCTGGTACAGCAATATCAATAAACTGTACACTTCGGCTCTTGACAACTGTGATGTCTGGCGTGTTATGTTCCAAATGACGATTCATCTGTATTTGAAAGTCCCACAAGATCTTCACCTTCTCATTTTCTGGAAGTTTTTGGATACAGGTAAGTCATATTTTATACATAATGACCAGTAGTGTTGGTGGTGTTATTGTTGTTATTATTGTTGTTTTGTTAATTTTCAATTCGGTTCACAGTCTGGGACTTGTTAAAAAAGATGGGGTGAACCCAGTGCTACTATGCACCATGTTGTTATATGCCATCTCTATAAATGGCAGGAGGTCTACCCAGTTGGTCTGCTGGTAGGTGACATAAAATCTGATGTACTGCTCTACCATGGCATTAGTCCGCTCAGATGCCCCATTGGTACTCAGGTGGAAGGCTGAACTAAGACCCTGAGATGAACTGATCATCTGGACAAACTCCCGCCAGAACTTTATTGTAAACTGCACCCCCCGATCCAATATTATCCCGTGGAGATGATAGACATGGGTGATGAATAATTTGGCCACTTTCTGTGCAGACAGTAATCTGGAACGTTGCATGAAATGGGCCTGCTTGGAGAAGAGATCAATAATACTCCATATAACAGTATGGCCATTACTCTCCGGCAGCTCCACGACAAAATCCATTGCTATGTCCTCCCAAGGCCGGGTTGGGTCCACTCGTAACAGACCAGGGGGCTTCCTCAATCAGTGCTTTACGGTTACACAGACTGGACAGCATTTCACATACATATCTACACCTTTGTTCATCCGAGGTCACCAGAACTGACGTTAGTGAGGTGTAGTGTTACCGGCCTGTTTGACATCATGGCACATGTGAAGCACCTTCTCCCTTAGGGCCAACGGGACAGTGCTGACTTCCTCTCAATTATCCAGATCCCCTGGCCTGGCAAACACAGAAGCCAACATGCTCTAGAACCATTGACATAAATTGAGTATGTAGCAGTACGTTGCAAAGTCGGCACTGGGAGCTACCACCTCTCGGTGCTCTTTATAGGCAGGACCATGCCCCCTCAGCCACACCCACTCAACCACCATCCAGCGTTGGCATCCAGTTCTGTTACAGCAGGCACCTTGGTCCATCATCCAGTGCCCGGTCTGCACCAGCCTCCATATCATGGCCCATAGACTGCTTCTGCTCCGCATGCCATTACATCCGGCACTGGCCAGCTGGTCCTGGAAGACCCCCAGTCAGCTGTGTAGGTGATAATGCTACCATTGCCTCCCTTGCTACTGCTTCATGCTGCACCCGGAGCTGGGACCATCCCAGCTGGACAACTTGTCGCCGCCTGGGCACAACCCAGCACGTCGCTGCATGGCTCTTCCTGCCGCCGCACTCTTCAATTCCCCCATCTCCCCAGGTATGGCAAACTGGTTGGGGTTTGACACACAGGAGCTTGCTTACTTCATCTTAAAGTTTTAAATCTTAAAGTCCAAACTCAGTGGAGGAAATCCCATTAAGGCAATCAACACACGGACAATAAATCATGCTCTTCATCCTTATAGTGACATAGACAGACTCTATCTATCAAGGTGGGTGTAGAATGTTGCAAGTAAATCAGATGGTTGAAGGGGAAAAAAAGGACTTTGGAAGAATATCTGAAGGATAATGAAGAAGATGCACTGAAGTTAGTATGACAGGAAGGCTTACTGGCTACTGGAGAGATCAAATTGGCCTACAAGAAAGAATAAATGAAAACAGAATGGAGACATGGGAAGACAAAGAACTACATGGCCAGTACTATAAAAAAAATGTAGCAGGAAAAGCAGATAATAACAAGACCTGGCAATGGCTAAGAGAAGGAAAGTTGAAGAAAGAGATTGAGGGACTAATTCTGGCTGCACAAGACCAAGCCTTAAGGACAAATGTATACAAAACCAGAATTGAAAAGAAAGCAACAGACAATTAGTGCCGACTATGCAAAGAAGCTGAAGAAACAATGGACCACCTGGTAAGTTGCTGTAAGAAGATCACATAGAGTGACTACAAGCGGTGGCATGATGAAGTAGCAATGGTGCATTGGAAGATCTGCAAAAAATATAATTTGCCTTCAAGCAAAAACTGATGGGAGCATAACATAGAAACAGTCATAGAAAATGAAGAAGTTAAATTGCTGTGGGACTTTAGAATTCAAAGACGGGCATCTGCCACATAACACCCCAGACTTAACAATTGTTTATAAGAAAGATTAAAAAAACTGTGGATAATGGATGTGGCAGTTCTGGAGATAGCAGAATAGAAGAAGAAATAGAATTGGAGAAGATAACAAAACACAAAGACCTACAAATAGAAATAGAACAACTGTAGCAAAGGCAAGCAAGGGTAATACCAATAGTAATAGGCGCCTTGGGTGCAATCCCAAAACAACTGGAGCACCACTTGAACACCATTGGCTTTGACAAATCCATCATCAGTCAATTGCAAAAAATGGCTTTACTTGGGACAACTTCCATCCTATGACGATATCTAACACCATCAAACATCCAGATCTGCCTATCCCAGGTCCGTGGTAAGGACTCAATAAGTAGACAAAAATACAAAATCAAGCCTGAACATCTGGCTGACTGTACGAATAACAACAACAACAAACACAAAACCAATCTCAAGCCAACATGGCAAGATAAACCATCTACTATACATGGATGGCTTAAAAATGTATGCAAAAAGTCCCACTGAACTTAAATCAATGCTCAACACAGTTCAACTGTTCAGCAGCACCATCAAAATGAACTTTGGACTTGAAAAATGTGCTGTATTATCCATGCAATGAGAGAAAAAAAAGAAGGAATAGAACTGGGAAATGGAAGCATAGTGAAACCATTAGCAAAAGATAACGGTTACAAATACCTAGGCATATTGGAAGCAGATAACATTTTGAACGGAAAAGTCAAAGAGTCAACACAAAAGGAATACATCAGGAGGGGCCGCAAAATATTAAAATCAAAGCTGAATGCTGGAAACATAATTAAAGCCATTAATACATGGGCAGTCCCAGCTACTCAGCTGGAATCATGAACTGGACTTTGGCTGAACTGGAAAACGTGGACCAGAAAACATGCAAACTTTTGAATATGTACCACGCTTTACATCCACTAAGTGATATCGACAAGTTGTACCTGCCAAGAAAAATAGGAGGCAGAGGGCTATTGCAAATCCATCAAGCTGTAGAAGAAGAAAAATAAAGTTTGAATGATTATGTGAACCAAAGTACAGAAAAATTGCTGCAGGTT